>VSDK01002462.1:81238-143546 GCA_009767595.1 Symbiodinium kawagutii | reverse complement strand
GGAATGCTGCTGCGACTACCTGAGAGCTTTCAATAGAGCTGACTTCTGTCTCTCCAAAACCTCTGTTCCCCTGTAGTAAATCCTGCCTTTGTTTGTTGCAAAACATCGTGAAGGAACAGGCCCTGCAAGAAAGTATGGGCACAGCTAGCAGCAACCGCAGTTGCAGCCACAGGCTGTAGTCAATGACATCAGAAGCGGCTGCATTTCTGCTTATGATTTGTCAAGAGCTCCCATGAAACACCAACCGGTGCCCGCACTGTGCAGTTTGGCATTGTCTTGCATTCAACTACTATGGAAATCTCTTGACCTCAAAATCTTTAAGGAACACGTACATGACCTCTTGAATTGCACTGAACATCCTCAAGATCAAAAGTTGATGCAATGATTGCACTGAGAGCCATGAGACCCTGACTGTCCTCGTCTTTGCGATGGCCCTCCAAAGGTTCCCAGGCATTGGCACTGTAGCCACAGAGCTGGTCTGGGTGGTGGCTGTGACTCACTAAGATCTGATACCTGAGCAAAGGGGACGACTTTAAGGAGGAAAATCATTGGAGTTAAGGAATATGTTGGATAACGAAAGTGGAGAAATATAAGACAAGTATTGTACAAAAAACACATGATGAGGCTTTACTTCTGTGTTACTTTACAATCTCGAAGGAAACAAAGCTGTTTTTTGGGAGGGGAGACCTTAGGCGGGGAGACACCATGTGGCTCCCATGGGCCCCCAGTTGAGCAAACAAATGTTGCTTCAAGTTGCCTTCCTCTTGGGGTCATTTCTCGAAATGACCCAATGTCCACCGCGATGACATAAACTTAATTCATCAAGATTAACAATTGAAAAAGTACTTCAACATAAACATTGTCATCCACCAATGACCACTTTGAGAAGTTTTAAATCAAGGCTCAATATAAGCGATCCAATAGCAGTTGTAACACACCAAGACTTCACGAACAAGAGCACCGACCGCCCACTGACCACCAGCAGCTGAGTTTGAATGGGAGACCATGCTATGCATCGCGCAGGGACACGGAGCGCTCAAACATGACCAGAAAATCCAGCATAGGAATCATGCCGTGGCCATTAGGCGTCACACCGCTGTTCAATTTCTAAGGCGCTGACTGTGTTGTATGAGGACGCTCAAGCCTATGATGTGCTGTAGGTTTAGTAGCGAGCCAAAACTCATCAAGTCCCAAGATGTCCCGAGAACATGTTCTGGGCGCAACCTTGCCCGGACCGTGCCCCTGAAAAGGAGTAGACTGAGAACACTGAGAGTCAGTGAGAAGGAACTTTTGGAACTGCTCAGGGCACTTGAATTTCTTCTCGTTGCCCTTGTTGTCCCAGCCTCGCCAAACGGAGGGACTACAAATCGGACATCTACGACGTATTACTACGTGGATCGAGATGGGAAATGGTTGAAGGCATGTGACAGTGTGTTCACAGTGTCATGTCCCACGTTTGGATACATTGCTGGCAAGTTCTCACGGATTTTGTCATGGCCTGTGGTACCTGGGACACCGTGGGACACTCTCGTGGCAAAGGATGCCTTTCCGTTGACGGTGACTGGGCCCTCTGACTGCCATAGCCATAGCCCCCAGCTGCAAAGCCAGGACCCAAATGTTCGACGTAGCCCTGGAGCCATGCAGCTGGAGCTCGTGCCATCAAATCGGAACCGAAGCTGAAACTCTCATAGATTGAAATATTGATTGAAATACTCATGAAATTCAAGTGAATGCAAGTAAATCGATAGTCTCACCTGAGTCCTTTGATTTTGGAGCTAAGTTCTGGCTGAGCAGCAGACGAGTTTGTGGAGTTTGGGCGCTACATCTTCCAAGTAGAACGCCTCCACAGGATGTACCTTGCGCATCTGGAAGATCTATCTGCTGCAAACATTTCAATGAAAAAAACGGTTCTTCTGCAATGAACAAAGTATGTCAAAGTCTGTCAAGGGACCCAACTCTCTCGAAAGTGACTCTTTGTGGCTGAAGCCAACTACGAAGAGTTTTTTCGCCCCCAAGTCTATGCCAAAAATAGCAAGTCGACTCTGAAACAACAACATGGTCATTGGATTCAACTGCTTTGGGTCCATTTCGGCCCACAGGTCCAACCGAATGCAGTCTGTCCTCGCACTTTTTTCACAGGGGTGCAAGAGTGGCGCATCATGCACACATCCCGCAGAACAGGAGATAAGCGAGAAATCTGGCAGAAATTTGAGGACGTTTACACGTCCTGAACATTTTGCATACCTGATAGTTGTTCAGTATTCAATGCAGGCACAAAAGAATGCACAGCAGAAAGGAAGCGATTTGCCTGACTGGACACTACTGGAACATTTACGGCTTCGAGTTGCAAATCATCTCATGTCATGAATCAAACACCAGTGGCACGCGGGGCTGGCAAAAGGGGTCTTCTGACAGCACTATTTGCACATTTCTTTTGACTATTTCATTTGCGCAGCGTTTCTACTCCTTGTTTGCCAGTCCCACTGTGAACTGCCTCAGGTTCTTCGGCCTTTGTAGAACTGATCCACATCAGTAGAGTACCTGAGGACACGACATCCTTCGTTTGCAAAATGAAAATCGAAATCAAAAACTCCAAGTTCTTCGAACGACAGGATTTGTTCATTTAAAGCTGCCTTCGGCAATGCAAAATCCAGGCCCGGGGCTTCAGAAAAAAGACCCTTCTAAAGCTTGCAAAGAGTGGCACATCGAAGACATGTAAGCACGGCAGCTTTCCAACTTGAAGCTACAATATACTGCAATATACCATGATAGTGCTTACTGCAGCATTATTGCATATTATTGTAGTAATATGTACGTTATCAAATTCTATTATTTTATGTACAAAATATATACATATACATATATATAGCACTATTACATGTCTATACAAATTCTCAAATCCTCTGCCATCCTCTAGAGCTACATCAAAGTCTGATAGAGGCTTTGACCGTTCCGCTCAGCCCTGCCCTGCGCACTGTTGCATCAGCAGTTCCGCCTGAAGTTGACGCCAAGTGTCCTTGGACATAGAAGCTGTGAGCTGAACTAAGGAAAGTCACAATGAAATCGGAGAAGAGTCACATGGTCATCACATTGTCATCACATTGTCATTGTCGTCATTCAGTTTGCGCATGAAAAGCTCTGACAATGTGACACTCTGATGCTCCAAGGATCAGCTGCCACACCGACTAAGATCAGCAAGGAGGTGCCACCAAAGGAATTGGGTGTGCTCAGCTTCCTCATCAAGAGGTTCACATTGGCCCGAAAGGAAGATTTCTAGTAACTTGACACCATCAAACTTGGAGGTACAGAAATGTATTACAGAGTGCAGTACTACATCACAACATAGCACAAGTTGGGGAACCCACTGTGTCATGTGTGGCATGCCGAGGGACGTGACTAACTCGATGAGATTCGGCAGCACGAAGAGCAGGGCAAGGATGATGGCTCCGAAAATGGAGGTTCGGGACAGAACCTGTCGCATCAAAGGGTGCATCTGTTGCAGCAAACGCTACAATCGCTGGTGTTTTACTTCTTTTATCTTCTTTTCATTCACAAGATCAACTCTCACAACTTTCACAACTTTCACTCTGCAGTTTTTTCATTTTCTTCACTTTCTTGTCATCAAAGGCGTTTCTTCACACGGAGCCTCTCTGAGATACTCCTCGGTCTCACGTCCAGGACGCACCTGTGGGATTGCCGCCGCCTGCGCCGTTTCCGCAGCTCAACTGGGAGCAACTAGAGACGAGCTCCAAAAGTTTCAAATCAAAGGACACCTCGTTGCTTTATATGGAGCTTTACATTAGTTTATATTAGTTTATAGTTTACATGTTTTACATCATGAAATTAAATCTTCATATAAGACTTTTATTTGCAAGACTCAAATTACACCTTTCAAGATTTCAAAAGGAGATGCCATGCAAATTCCAATTGGGAGGCTGTCGAACCCAAGATGGTGATGCTATGCAACTGACAACAAATTTTTCAGGATACATAAGGTAAGAATGATCAACATCATCATTGCTGTCTTGAAAAGCGGACAACTGGACAGGCTATGAATGGCACTGGGAAGTTTTAACCTGTGAGAATCAGACTGTGTTGAAGCCTGGTCCACTTGAAGGTGTTATGATCAACATGCGTCATCATTATCTTATCAAAGTAACTTTAAAGTCTGTTCTGCACCCAGACAACCTTGGCAAGCACAGCGGTCGAAATTTGCCAATGCGACTGTACACGACTTTCAAAACCTGTCTCGATTTTGTCGCCTGTTTCCGAAGGTTCTGTGCCATATCTTTGGGATCCAAGACTTGGAACGTGGAGATGTACGAAAACCTCACGCTGCGTTGGTCTCTTCTTTGTCTCTTCTTTGTCTCCACAGCTCTTAATTTGAAGCGTGTCCCCAACAAGAGAGAAATTTGAACCTACCTTCATCTACCTTCACCTGTTTTTACTGTTTCAGTTCGGACAGGCTTTCGAAGCTGGAAATCTGCCCAGCAACAATGCAATCAGCACCATACTCCTCAGCATGCTGCACATGTCACAAAAGGTTCAACAAGTGCCCGCATAAAGAACACAATAATCATAGCTACCACAGATTGAAATTCGAAGAATGAAAATCATGGCCGGAAAAATTCTAAAATAACTCTGAAGGTTGGAGATGTCTTGAGGATGTCTTCTGAGTCTGCGGAAGTTTGTTGCGTTCGGGGAATCTCCGGTGCAGCTGTACAGTGGTCGCATGTCACTGTGGTCGCCGAGCTTCACTGGGATGTAGGCATCCGAGCCAGGCAGCAACGACTTGGCCACGCTTTGCAGCCAGGGCGCCTTAAGTCGAAGCAGAGTCAGCTTAGTTCAGGTCTCAATTGATCACAAATTCATAATTCTCAAGTCTTCAGAATCAAAATTCTTGAGAAGTCTTCCAACTCTGAAGTGCATCTGCTCGCTTTCGGCTCTCAGATTTCGCTCCTTGGTATAGTTCGCAGCCAGCGCTGGCAGCGACAATAGGGAACCTGTAAGGAGAGTCTGCAAGCGATCGAAGAACAAGAACGGTTCCACT
Source organism: Symbiodinium kawagutii (assembly GCA_009767595.1). Taxonomy (NCBI): domain Eukaryota; class Dinophyceae; order Suessiales; family Symbiodiniaceae; genus Symbiodinium; species Symbiodinium kawagutii. The sequence goes on along the minus strand of VSDK01002462.1, from coordinate 138,496 downwards.
GTGCAATTGACATGTCTTTCTGTTGACCGCATCTTTATGTCTGAGCACGTTGATAGAAAATGATAGAAGTCACCTTCGCAATCAAACATCTTGCAGTCAGACTTTGTAACATTTTGCAACTACATTTTCTAAGTTGGGCTCACTGATATTCGCCCTGGAACCTACGAAGATCAAAGGCAGCACACCAGAAGCGTTCCTGGGCGTTCCGAACAGAAAAGCAAATGCTTAGCAGGACATGACTTTCTGGAAGCAACAACGTATCTGAACTCCCTGCAAAAGGCATAGTGGGAGGTTGCAGTCCTTTCAAGACCCTTGCAGGAGCCTCGGGAGGGGTAGGCTCTGGCACAACATTGGAAATGTTAGGAGTTCTGAGGATTAGGCACCTAAATGCTATCCTCAAACTAAGGGCACACACCGTCAAACCTGAAAGGCAGGACTGCTCAACGCTAACCCTGCGGTCATCTTTTGGACATCCTCTTAACGGTGCAAAGTTGTGCCACCAAGCTTTGGCTCAAAAGTCCAAATGTCGAGGAACTATTTTCGCATTGAAATTCCTAATCCTGTGTACCAAGTGATTCTCTTCCTGTGACGCCTGGATTTCTTGCAGATCCAGCTTCAGTTTGATGGGCAAATAGCTCTGTCCGGCATCATCCGTGCTACCCTGCCCAGATGCCTTGCAACGCAAAAGCAATCTGTACTCACACAACATCATGGTGCGTCAATGCTTTTATGATCTCCAAATTCTTCCAGTTCTAGCTGCTTCAAACCAAGATGAACACCTGCAAAAGTGCTCTGTCTTATCCTTAAACTGTTTCGAAGCAATTCTGAGCCCTTTCATGCTCCAAATCTCAAGGGTTGGAGCGGTCCTCGTCTTGCAAACGTTTGGCAAAGAGGATGGGGATACGGCGTTCCGCTTGCAGGACATACCTTTGCAACTTGCAGCTGAAACTTCCACAGAAGTCTGCACACCATAATACTTTCCATCCAGCTTTTGTGCTGCCTCCAAAACCAGTAGCATCGAAAATTATGTGGCTGAAGATAAACAATCACAATCCCCAAGGAGACTCAGTGACTAAGATTGCCCAAGTCTGTCTGATTCCAAGAAAGGAGTGTTAAAGGAGTGTTGAGTGAGTGGCTTATCTCGTGACTCATCTCGTGACTTCTCTCGTTGACTTATCTTTTGTCTGTTTGAGGCCCAAAGAAAGGTGCACTTTTCTCGTAACTCTTCTCACTTATCTCCTTTCTTATAGTAACTCCTTACTTCTCTCTTATAAAGTGCACTTCTCTCACTTCCCTCATTGGCAAAAAAGTTCGGTGTGACAAGTTGCACAAGGCCCAGGATGGTGACTAACAAAGTGGCAGCGAAGAGTGCTGCGGCAGCTGCGCCCGTGTCGTTGTCAGCAGCCTGGAGCGACGACACGAGGACAGATTCTACACATGCAGATGCTACAGATGGCATACAGATGACATACAGATGCTACAAAAGGTTACGATAGATCTCACTTAAGACAATAGCACACTTTAGATTAAGTGGAAAGATACAGAAGTGTCTAGCCACGTCTGAATCCATGGGGAAGGCGAATGCTGTCAACTCATAGCTTGACGTCTAAATTACATTGGGGAAGGAAGCACGTAGGAGCGTGCAACAGTCCTCAGCAAGCCAAAGTCTGTCCATTGTCTTTGGACTGTTCGAATGTTTTGGGTCCCAAACCTCTGTGGTTCTGTCTTGTGGTCACTGACATGCCAGGTTGCAAGCGTCCCCAGAGCCACATCACCACCGGAATATCATGGCTTTCAGGCACACTTGGCTCTTGTATTGCATAGACTTCTCATAGACTTCTCACAGGCTTTGCCTACGTTGCATAGAAGACTTTGTATAGACTTTGCATAGATTTTATGTAGAGACTCTACATATCTTATCATATCTTTACTTCTTTATACTTCTTCCTCTCCCCGGCTCTCTCTCTCTCTCTCTGATTCCTAAGCCGCCTTTTCTTGCCGATGTGAATCCATTACTGAATCCATTAGCCCATCCCTCTGGTGCTATGCCTTGGCAGCTGTGGCACCAATGGTTCGCGGGAGATTGGCCACGATACCTCACTGCGACGGAAAACTGCGAAAAGAAACAACCAAAAATTAGAAAACATACAGTAAATGAAAACTTGTGAAAAAACATGTGAAAAAATATGAAAGCCTTCTTTGAGAACCCGTCTTCAAAGAACTATCATCTTCTATGGAAAGGGTAAACCATCTGTGGGTACTCCGATTGTTGGGCGAAACGGGGCTGATGGACATGGCAATCTTTGCAGCCAAGGTGCTACTGAAGACCAGCAATGAAGAGCCGTTGCCCAGCCTCACAGCTGAAGCTCTTGGCAAGTGCGCTCAGCAAAACTCAGCACAAGAAATTTGACAAACGAAGTAAAATATTTGACATGTTTTTTGGGTTCTGAAAGAAGTATTCTGAATGCCAAAACTGCTGTTCCTAGGATGCCAATCACGTGATTCTCCAAACAACCGATGCCAGTGAGAAACTTCTGTTCGGTAATCTGATCCGCGATGAAGAGTGTAATCATCGAACCTGGGAAGGCTGAAACGGCAAGGGAGTCTGTGCGAGGAACTCTGCTAGACATGAGTCTGACAGCTTGGATTTGCACTAGGACGGTGCCGTGATAAGTTCACAAGGCCTGAACTGAATTCTGTGAAGAGCAAAAAATCAGATCCCAAAGGACTCGGTGTCTCAAGTTCAGACGAGCAGCCGATTGCAAACTGCAAGGTGATCTGCAGCGCCCAAATTGGTCCGTTGTCGAAGACAAATGGCGACAACGCCGTGGATTGACCTTGGAGCACCAGCTCCCAGGGACGGCTCCATCCAAACGCGTGAAGGCAGAAGGCGATATGAAGATCTAAGATGACTCTAAGATGACTCTAAGATGATGTACGGATATGTAAGACACCTTTTAAGAAGCTGAAACGCGGCACAATACGTACAGGAGTGTTGGTTGAACATGCTATGTATGTCGAGGCATGGAATCATGAAAAGATCATGGTTTAAACTTAGGCCCTTTAGGCAAATAATCAATGCCTTTTCAACACCTTGTTGCTTCCTCTCAACAAGCCACCAAAGCCTTGGATCAACGCGAAGAAAAATGAGGCGATCCTCAGTGAAGGCTGCAGGAAAAGTGGGATTCGATCAGTTCTGCATTTGTATGAAAAAAGTCAAAACAAAAAGCAAAAGTCTCAGGAATGTTGATCCCTTCATGTTGAGATTGTTGGGAGAATCAGCCTTTGGAGAACTTCAAACCTTCACCAAGACTTCGCCCAGACTTCACCAAGATGCTTGATGTAGTTCTTGTACTTCTCACGTCCAGCTTCACCCTCTTCTCCGGCAGCGAGAGCTTTTAAGGAGGGTGTGATGGTCGTAAGGATCTGAAAAATGATGGACGAAGTGATGTAGGGACCGATGCCTCAGTAGCTCAGCCAATCCCAAAATTATCTGCAAACATCGACTCAGCATCAGTGATCTCATAAGAATGGCTTGTCATGGCCGTTCCGATTTGTGCTCCGAGGCTAAGAATCGTGACCCTGTTGGTTGCGTATCCACAGAGTTAGCAACACCTCCATTCTGTCAGATTTTCTTGATCTTTTTATCAAATCTATCAAAAATGATCAAAGGATATTAAAGGATATTAAAGGTCTATCAGTTTTTCATATCTATCACATCACTCAGACACATTCATCACATGCTTGGAGCGCTTGGAATATTCATCACTTCAGCAGCTGAACGGCGAGGCACCCAGGGCGAAGAGACTCACACGGCCCAAGCCGCCACCAAAGAGCTGATCGACAAAACCCAAACCGCCCTGAGGCGACGCATGGCGACGCTGTACACCCGAGAGCGATCGAAGCCTAGCATTTCTCATTCATCTAATTCATTTCATAGTAGAATTTGTATGCACAATTCTTCATACGAATTCATTTCATTTCATTTCATTTCTATGCATTAGAATTTAGTAGAATTAGTAAACGTAGCATTGGTAAATCAAGAAATGCATTACTAAGTACTAATGCATACAAATGCAAGAATAACTGTAGAGACTGATCAAGAAACGATAGGGATATACTGAGGATAACTGGCCTGTGAGCATTCCCTTGTAACTTTGAAAACTAGGTAACCAGGTACTTTACTTCAATCGCACACTTTTCATGAGACAACGGGTGTTGGGGCATTGCTGATGGAAGGATCTATTTGAGAAACTAGAATTCAAGCTGATGGAAACCTTGCCGCTGCTCGTGCCAGGGGCTGCCGGTCGAGTGGGATTAGCATTCTTCCATGAAAAGTTTCTCTGCTACATTTCAAGTGGAAACCATCAGCATATCTGACTACCAGCACGCCGACACGTCGAGTCATTTGCCTGGCTCGCTTGTCGACCGAAGTACTCCTGCGGAGCCAAAGTGTTGACAACAAGAAAAGTTTGGGAACTGCGTTCCCCAAGAGTCAGTGGAGAAAAAGGCCAAGAAAAAGTCACAAGAAGAAACGCAAAGGAGAAATTTCAAGTGCGTCAAATCAAATCCTGAGTGATTCAAGTACGGAATGTATTCAATGCGAAAGTCCACCTGATTGAGACTTGACTTCGGGAAGAATCTGAAGGATTGCAAAAGGCTTGGGAAGTACCTCCTGTCACATCCTCTGCGTCGCTGCCCCGCTCCTCTGTGGCATCCACATCAAATCCATAAAGCGGAATGTAGAAACCCACCTGGGCTTTTCATTTTGATTGGCAAAGGGTCAGTTGCAACGAATATACGAATTATGTTTCACATCGCTTGATCGGAGTCCGCGTAAACATGTCTCCACCTACTGCTGTGCTTTAGGTGCAAATAAATCAGCCATTTTCAGGTGAAGGCTGACCCTTGAACTCTGTGAATGGCATCCGTTTCAGTTCCAAGAGTATCAGCAACGAAAACATCGAAACCAATCCGAAAGAGTCGAAATCCATGCGTAAAGGCATAGTCCGCCTGTTACAAGGTTCGAACCATGGGACCTATGTGGACCTATGACCTATAGCATCTGACGAACCAAGTCACTCGTGCCAAGGCCAACAGCACAATCACAATGGCGATGCGTTTGGGCAAATCCTGAAACGGTTTGGTTCGATCTGCGGAGATTGAAACGATGAATTGCTGAGTCTTTTGATCACTCAGCAATGCTAATTCTCAATGATGCACATTTTATGCACATTCTATGCTTCCACTTATCCTTCCCGGTCAGATGCCAATTTTTTTGCTAGCACGGTTGAATGACTTGAATGCAGCCACACAAATGGCATCTGGAATGGGTGACAAGGACAGCGAAGAACTCAGTGGGTTAAAGCTTGTCCATCACCCTCGGAAGATGCCCAGTCTTGGCAAGACTCCCTGGTTTCTGATAGAAGGCTATCCATATTGTTGATACACTGTCGCAGAGCTTGCATAACTGGCGACCAGAACGATCAGCTTTGCCCAAATCTACTTTCAGAGGCTGTGTGAACAGCAAAAATAAAACTACAAAGTCTACTACTAAGTCTACAAGTACCACACATCTAAGTTTCAAGTCTATCTAAATCTGCGGTTTTGTTGAAAACATCTTCCGTGAGCTGAGCGTCTCCCTTGGTCAAGAGAGCCAAGTAGTTCACCTCACTCTTCACCTCTGCCCTTCGCAGCAAGGCGGTCTCAGGTGCCGCTGGACGATCCCGACCTGAATTCCAGTTCGCCGGTGTGTCGTGAAAAGTCGAGTCGTGAACAGCAGCACTTTCACAAGTCTTAACAAAATTTCTCACTTTCTCAATTTTTCTCCTTTTGGAGCAAAAAGTCTGAAGAGCCCATTTCTCCGTTTTCTTTCGACAAATTACAGATCAGACTCTTGCCTAGCTTCCCATAGCATGAATCGTGTGCTTGACAAACGAAGAAAAAGATCAACTAATCACTAAAATCCTTCAAGAAAGAGTAAGAAACAGATCCTTGATACTCCTTGATCCTTGTCATCATTGACTGCACAAGCGCCAGCTGAGAGCATGGCAAAGCCGCACGCTTGCCCCTGCCAATAAAGCAGCAACGCCGTAGACGGCCTCGCGGCACACATTGAAATCTGAGATCCAACAAACCACAACTTGAAAGAAGTTTATCAAAACTCACTTGAATCTAAATATTCATTGTCTTAAATTTATTGAAAGACTTTGAAAACCGATAATTTGAACCTCTTGATCGTCTCTTGAACGTCTCTTGAACGTCTCTTGGACGTCTCTTGAACCTTCCCATCCCTCAGATTTGTAGAGCTCAGAAGTGCCTTCGAAGTCGTTGCTGACTGTCCCACATGCTCTGGTCGCGTAGACAGCTCTGGTGTGGCTGTTTCAAGCGAAGCAGTGGAAGCATTGGGACCTGCGAGAGATCTCTCCATGCGGTTCCCATGTTCTTAACAAACTGAAACCACAAAGAATCACAGAGAATTAGAATGAATTCTTAGAAGCAACAAATCCTACCATGCTAAGAATTCACTACGAGGAAACGCGTTGATTCCATCTGGTTCAACTTGGGGAAGAGACTGCGAAGTCGAGACTTGGACGCATATGACATAATAGGAATTCATATGACTAATACGACTTCTAAGTTTCATGAAGTTTCTGTTTCGCAAAGACGGCAGTGTTTCTTTGTGAGTTGTAGCTCTCTTGATGGCCTCTTCTCGGTGCAATGAAGCTCACACTGCCATACCAAACCCCGCAGCACACGGCCAGCAGCAGCCCATGGCGTCGAGCGCCCCGCCACATCGCGTCACGTTGGTCTCAGCCAGCTAAAGCTTCGAAGTTTTCCGCAGAAATTCTGAATTTTCATGAATTTTCATCTTAAATCCTGAATAATTCAAAGGTTAATTTGATTTAATCCTATGGCTCTTGTGATGGGCTCGGTGGCGGCACCCAATAAGGATGACTTTAATCCGGAAACTTCACCGTTGAGGGACCAAGTCTCTCAAGGTATCCAAAGGTGGAGGTGCAATGCGGACAGTAACAGGGCACCAGTAGATCCTTTGGAAACCAAGCAGAGAGCATGCATGGCATGGACAGCATTTTGGGATATCCTGGGTGCCATCTACACGAGGCACACGGCCACTGATCCGAACTTCAGCGCAGCCCACAAAGTACCTCCCGAGGCGATGACGGAACTACATCGAAGATTCAAAGTGAGAAGAGACACAAACGAATACAAAAGTGGAATGCAAAGTGAGAAGAAAAGAAAGAAAACAAGAAATTCAAAGAATACAAATAAAAGGATAGACAGAATGTAAAAGAGAGAAACAAGATGATATGATATGGCTTTTGATTCAATGCATTCATTTTTGCAAATCAAAAGGACCATCACAGAAGACAACTTGGTTGAGAATTCTACCACCGGTGCGAGGGCGTTCCATGAGGGTGCTCTGCAGTCAGCTGTGCGAGAGGTTTTGAATTCTTTCGCACCAGTTTTACGTTTTACCCGTATTATGTTTCCATGTGGTTCCTCTAGTCAACACCTTCAAAGGTGTTAAGTTCAGGCCCCACTTTTGCATCCTAAATGCTTGGTTGCTCAGCAAACACCCTGCTGGAGACCCTGACCTTTCAAAGGTCTCGTGCTGCATGGTGGCGCTCATGAGAATGATGCCTGAATTTGTCCAGTTGCAAGAAACTGAGATTGATTGAGACCAGATCCAACACAATGTCTTTCAAGACAGGGGTGATACAATTCCCGCAGGGTGGGAAAATTCAACCTCTCTATAGATTTGATGATGCCTCTTGCATAAACATTGGTGCTTGAAGGCTTGGGTTTTCATGGTTTTGGGTCCCAAACAACTCCCGCCCCTCCGATCAAGCTGAGGCTCCAACGCAACTCCGGCCTCGCATCAAAATCCAATACACCGTCAAAAGATAAACTCCGAGAAAAAGAGAACTCCAGAAGGATATCGTTGGAAAAAACATGAAAGTCAATCATGAAATTCAATGAGAAATTCCATTGAAATTCGCCTCTTGGCCAGGAGGTCTCGGACCGCAATCAGCAAGAAGTCCGTGATCTGCGACGGCAAAGCACTGCTTTCACAAAGAATGTCACCGATTTAGGTCCCGTTTAGGTCCCTGCTTTAGGTTCCGTCCGTGAGATCCTGCCACCGTACAACAATTGCAGCGGAGTTCCGGCTGTTGGGACATGATCTTTAGAGATATTTTCTGTGGCAAATGTTGAAATTTTGGCGAAAAAATGAATACGACAAAAATACCGTGTTGAACAGGCAACAAGTAAGAATACAAGTGTGTGTGTGTGTGCGTATATATATATATATATCTACGTATTTGAATAAATATACGTTCAATATTAATTTATTGTCTTTGTTGATTTAAAATGAGACTAAGCATGTACGACAATTATTCTAGCTTCTCATAAGTGCAAACAAAAGAACGTGATCTTATGTCAACAGACGGACAGTGTACTTTGTTTTGTCTAGCAAAAACCATGTATGGTTTCCTATTCAAAAAACACAAGCCATGGTTGAATGCTTAAAGGCAATGATCCAAGGTACTGTTTAGCAAAGCCAAGCAAGAGATCATCAATCATACATGCTTTCACCAATATCATCATATCACACTGCTCAGGGCTTCCTGTTTGAACAACGCAATGGAACAAAAAATCTCTATAAACTGTTGAAAACAAGCGTTTGAACTACGTTCATTGGATAATCTCTCTTGTTTCAAATATGTTTAGTTAAACCGTCGAGAAGCCTGATGTAGTAGAGACTTCTGCCACGGCTCCGGCACTCACAGCAACACTTTTGCATCTCTCATCCTCGCAAGTGCAAATGGCATTTCTTTGGCACCACTTGAACCTTTGACAGAAGCGGCTGTGCAAGAATTGGGTACAACTTACTTCAAATGATGCGAGGTGTTAAGACAAAAACATAATACACGCAACTCAACATCTATTTAGAAAATATTACAAGTATCTGAATAAGTATCATTCAGAATGCAGTGAAATCCAGGGTAGACTCAGTCAAGGCATCGCAAAATCTCAGTCTCTACGGGAGCCGATCTCATCCTCGGTAGCTGAGCTCGGCACTGGATGACCAGTCGCTGAGTACGCCATTCGCGCTGTGCCAAAGTCTGCCAGTAGATTTGGCAAAAAAATGAGAGGAAATCAAGTGAAACAATGATGTGAAATACTCGAAGATTTTTCTCCTTTTCCGTGGAAGTTTTTGATTTACATGGATCTTGTCACAACGTTGCTACGATTAAAGCAAACAGACCTCAAAGTTTGTTTCTAAAGCCAGAACTGGTCCCGAGATTATAATTCTGTTGTTGGGGATCCTAGTACTTCGCAGTGCTAAAACTCGAAATCATCCCACGGCCAGGCCTGAGCATCAGTCCTGCGACATTGAGATGGTGGTGTGTCCATGCACCAAAACTGATGGTTTTTTGATGCTTTTGACGGTACCCAATGGTTACGCAAACTGCTCAAAGTGCTTCCTCTGCTTCCTACCTGTAGCTTTCTCCCTTGGGAGCCCTCCCCTCCTTCCCGTCCTTCAGCCATGCAGATACTTCTTGTACCATACGCAGCAAGCAAAAGAGCTGCGCCTCTTCAGAGCTGAGTTCATTGGTCGAAAGCAATGATAAAACTTAGGAAATTTACTAAACTTAGTAACTAAACTTTATAAACTTAGTAAACTATATAAACAAACAAACAGAGCTGATTTTTGCTTAGTAAACTGTGTAAATTCCTTTAAACGACTACCACTATTGCGCTTGATACTAAAGCGAACTCCAAAGAGGGAATCGAAGCACAAGGAGGTGAGATGATTATGGCTCCAAATGAATATGAATGGCATAAGATGGTACCCGTGTTGATTACCTGTGATGCTGCTGAGGTACTTCAATGATCCCAAAATGAGCACATGTAGCTTCTCTAAAAGAATAGGCTAGTTTGGTGTTCAAAATAAGGAAGCCGGAAAGGAGGATGGAGGAGGAATGGAGGAGGAATGGAGGAGGAATGGAGGATGTTTGTCATTTGTCGACGTGGACGCCTCATGGCTGAAGGCTTCTCGTGCCAGAGCAGCACCACGCGCAGCAATTACCCGTGCCTTGGCTGAGCAGCTTTCACACTGAAGAACTTCTGCCATCTCCATCTCACACCCGTGCCTCCTCGTCATGTGCTTTGGCCCAAGCCACTCCTTAGCATGTCTCCAAAGGCGTGGAAAAAGCAAAGAATGAGATGGATTATGTAAATGCAAGTGAGATAGTCTGTAAGTAAAAGTGATAAGTATAAGAATATGCAGAAAATGCACAGATTGACAGTATTTACGATCAAATATCTGAATATGCCTCAAGTACTGTGCCTTTTCCACATGTCAATGTGTTTTGTTTTGCTTGAGTCCAGTGTCGTTCGATGGCATCCGACAAGTCATACTTCAGAGGAATGAAGTGTTGCCAGGGTTCCATCCTTGGACACACGCATAGATTTCAGGTTGACACAGGTAACAGTCACAAGACAAAGTTTGCAAACTGATTAGGTTCATTAAGATTGCACAATGTTCCACTGATAAGTCTGTGTTTGTTCAAGTTTTCATTTGTTGTCATCCAATTGTTATGTCCTGGATGCTAAGGATGTGCTTGCAGCAAGCAAATTTCGCTAAGGATGTTTTCGCTCTGGAAATTTTTGACCTATGATTTGTGTATCTGTCTTTTAGCCATCGTCCTGTGTCAGCCAAAGGCTACAACTGAAGCCTCCTGTTCTGGCGACTTTCGAGGTTGCCATGTCATGAATGATGACGACTACGACGATCACGACAACGACGACGATGCTGACGACAATGCTCATCATCCGAACTTTCCAGGTAGCGTCAAATCCACTTGCCGTTCCCTTCAACGGGTGCCTTGGGTACCGTATGGCTCTCATTTAAACATGAATCACCTCCCGGGGCAATGCAGCTCACCACATTCACCAAGAAGCGCGTGAAGTCCACAGCCTCTCAGCATGCCACTGTCGGGCACGAAGAGCAAAGAATTCCCAGTCCTGACCGAGTTCGGCTTCCACCACAATTGCCAAAGGTAAAAGGACCAAGTCCTCAAATCCTTTTTCTCATCATCCTGGTTTCATGGTAATCCCTCAATAGATCACATTTCAAGCAATTTCTTCCATTAGTCTCCGATGCACTGGGTGGTACAATACCCTACAATAGCTCGTTTCTTCTTTGACGTAAAGGCATGGTACTAATGTTACGCGCAAACCCCCGCGTTCGCCCCCAGGGCGAACGAGGGGGTTTGCGCGTAATAGTTTATGGTTTATAGTTTAAGGGTTTTAGGGCTTATGGTTTTAGGGTTTTAGGGTTTATGGTTTCAAGGTTTTATCGTTTTTCTGAAAGGTTTTTAGGTTTTTGGCTTTACGGTTTATCGCTTTAGGGTTTATGGTTTAGGGTTTTAGGGTTTATGGTTTTAGGGTTTTAGGGTTTTAGGGTTGTATGTCTCCAGAATGCAAGCAAAACACAGGTCAAGGACCTGCGCGCGCCGTCAAGATACGCTTCATGTCACACATGTGCATTTTGTCCTGTAAAAAAACAATGTTTTTTGACGTTCCAAGACGCTGACGACAGAGGCGCGGGCAAACGGAGGTATTTGCCCGTAATGTTACTCATGTGGCATTAATGGCATATGTGATAAAACGATTGACACCCTGAACGGCCGCATCACTGGCGGTCGAGTGACGCCATCCAGTAGATTCGATCACTGTCGTCCGTGACCAATAAATACTTCGCTTGGAACCTCGCTGAGCAACTTGTGAATGGCCCCGGTTTGAACGACATAAAACGACATCTTTGAGGAGTAAGCCCTGGCCCAGGTATGATCCAAAGACAACAACAACAACAACAACAACAACAACAACAACAACAAGTACAGCTTTCAGTGCGTCAAAGCTGTTCAGCTTTGTCTACCTTTCAACAGTTGTTCGCAAATCATGCTGGATGCAAAGATGGTGGAAAAGGGTGCATCACACTGAGCAAAGCCCTGGTTTTGAGCCCAAAACTGTCGCTCCAACAAAGTGGGCCTCGGCCGCGGCTCGATGGGTGCGCCTTCCCAAGCGACCCAAGCACTTTCAAAATGTCTTGTGCCATCTCTGCCATCCTCCCCGTTTCAAGCTCCGATGCATTATCAGATACTAGCAATACAAAATCAATACCATAATCAGATCCTAGCATAGTAAATCAGTGTCTTGAAATACTGTACTTCCCGGAAATTTGGCTTTGCAGAGAAGATGATGATGCTCCAAGTGGCTCAGTTGAATCCAGCCATCCACGTCGGATCATAAGCTCTTTGACCTGATACACTTGCCGCAAGCACCAAGATTCAGTGAGAAAAGATGATTAAAGATGATTACAAGGCATGATTCATATTGAGATCATATGAGTATTAACTAAAAAAATTGGCAGAAACTTGTGACATCGACACGTTTCCAAAGTGAGGCCTGCCTCGTCCGACATGCCGTAGGCACTGCTGAATTTGATGTCCGTGTACCCTGGCGGTGCAGCTCCGGTGCCTCCCTTCTCCCTTGGAGCCTCCCTCCCTCCCCTCCGAGCTGCACCCCTTGGGCACCTGGTGGCGCAAAGCTCTGCAGCAAAATGATTCGGCCACGAAGAGCCAAGTGCCAATGCCTCAATTCCAAGACTTTGCAGAAAAACCCATGCCATGCTCTGCTTTGAAAGGCTATCTTGGCTCAATTAGGTTCAATTTCATTATATAAACCGGAACCTGGCCAACTGGTTTCACAGCCCATAGCGATAGGAAAACAAACAAAAAAATGCCCAATGTTTAGACCTATTTTGCCACACTTAGTTTTCATTGCTCCTTTCTGGACAATCACATCAATCTGTGCTTACCTTAGAGTACTGGTCACTGGTCACTCTCAATTCTCAACCAAGTTTCGTGGCGTTCCATTCAGTGTTTGTTTCCCCTGCCTCCTGCAGAAGTCTGCGCAAAAAACTGGATCCAATTCAAATTTGTGCCACACGTTGAAGGCGGGTGAAGGATGATCACAACGATTTGACATGTAAATCAAATCTAGCTATGCTGAGTAGTATGCTTCCTATGCTCCCTATGTTTCCTATGCTTAGTTTTCTGTGTGTAGCTTGGAAGATGTGACGAGTTTCACATCGCAACCTTCCAGTCTCTCCTTCAAGGCCCTGCAGTCGCCGTCCAAATCTGAGGCGTAGCCATCAGAACCAGGGGAGCCAGGGAGGGAGCCAGGGATCCACATGGAAACCTACATCCTGCGACCTGATTTACCTGTCTGTTTCAACAACTTTCCAAAAACAAATATGCAGAAAAAACATCGTATAACATCGTATAACATCGTCATGCACATGATGCGTATCTAAAAATGCACGCACACACATTTGCACTGGAGAATAAACGGTGTCTTGTCCGCAATCACATGGCTCCCGGCCCTTTAGTGGCTGGGCATTTCATGCAACACCCCATATCCCAAGTAGATCTGGTGTATCATCTTGGGACCGTCCCCCATTGTTGATAACTCCCTGCTTGTCTGGGCGTCTTGACCATGTGGACACACCCACCTCAGCGACAGAAACACGGCTCAATGGCACGGATTGATTGCAGATACAAATGTATACGTATAATGTATGTATATATACATAACATATATATATATATATATATGGTGGTTTCTCAAAATAGGGGTACCCCAAAAGCATCCACTATTAGTCATTTATAGTACTAAACCAGCTATCTTTAGGGTCCCCTATTTTGAGAAACCCCCAATATGGATACATGTGTCCAACTCAGACAGACACATAATAGATGTCTAGATCGATAAACGGAGATAGAACAAGACATGATAGTTCAATCTTTGCCCAAAAAAACTGCAGCTTCTCCGCATCTTTGTCTGCCAAGAAATAGCTGGGCCGTTGATACCACGATTTGGAGCAATCAGTGTCTGGGCTCTCGGGCTGCCCAGTCATGCCACCACGCCAAAACAGCACGTCTTTCTTGGAGGTCCATTGATACCTGGGGCGAAGCGCAGAAGTACAAATAGGATTCCAACCTAGACTTGATACATGAAGAAAGTTCTGTGTTCCTGCAGTATGCTTCTCGAAACGGAGTGGCATTCCTATCCTGGACAGTATCAAGCTTCAGCAGCACTGTAGAGTGGATGTCCCCATCTTGAGATCCCTTATGATGGCTGTCATACTGGACCCAAGGAATCTCAGGAGTTTGCATCTGCTGTGTGACATCAATTGCCAGTTGTCAGCACAAGAGCAGGTCGTGGAGTTCCCTTTCAAAATCAAACTTTTCTCAAGAGGGCCTTCAGTGGCTTCTTGGGTAGCCGGGTCTGCCAAATGAGGTCAAAATCAAAGAGTTGTCGGAACACCCTACCAAAAACAAAGAAAGTGGTGATCCAAAGGTCACAAAAACCAACAGCCGTTGACTCCGCGCTGCCGCGATCATTGGAGCCATGGTACCCAAGCTATTGATGCAAGCTACTACCGTGGCTAACTCTAGTCCAACATTACTGAATTAATTTGACCATTTTCACTTGTAGTTTTAAAAAGTTTTAATGTGAATGTAGGTGAATTCTGCAGCGGTTGTTTAATTAGTTGAATTCTGCTGTTTACCATCATGTTCCCCGATTTCGCAATTGCAAGTAATTGATAAGCACTGCCACTGGACAGTCGGTTGCCTTTATGCAAGACTATCATTTGTGGTTGATGAGTAGTGGATCATTCTACGAAAGCAGAACAGTAAAAAAAACTCAAAGATAACTATGTATAAGAGGATTGTAGGATAGAGCATATAAGAGTATGTATTGTTTAGGAATAGTATAGGACAATGCCTTACTCAGTGTAGATGGATATATACATAGCATGAGTATAGATGTTTTATAGACTCAGTGTAGATGGATATTTTCTTCGCATGTAGGATAAAGCATCGAACATCCGCTGTGAAACACTCTGCCGCTCCAACGCGCCTCATCACAGCACCTGGGGGGCCGAGTTGCGACGCTGCAGAAATTTCTGGGAGACGAAGAGTTGTGACTTTTCGAAAATTTGAAAATTCTTCATTCTTTTCTCTCTTCATTCTTCTCTTCATTTCTCTCCGAAATTCTATCCCTCTTCATTCCCTCTTCATTCTTTTCGTATTTTGAATTCTTTCGGGTGACGTCCTGTTCACCCAAGGACGGAAAACAACATGACCAACTACTCAAAGTCAGCGTAGCATCTACTTTTAAAGTTTGTTGCCTGTAGCCGCCTGGACTGTCAAACCCTGGACAAAAACTCGAGATCTTCTGAAGACAACTGGATATCGGAGAAAGTGCTCGTTGCAAAGGGCTTCTCAAAGTGTTCAACATGTAGACATAAAAATGCAGACATTTTATGTAGACATTTTCCACATGTTTTTTCCACAAACAGGCCGTGGTACCTCGAACTCGATAGTTCATCATGCGACCCCAAATTCCGAGAAGGAACCTCACGAGGTGATTGAGCCAGGAATTCTTCACTCAACAGACTCAATTTGAAGAAATTTAGTCAAATTTGTTTTCAAATTTCTTCACTTTCAAACTTTCCTCAAATTGTGTTTTCCGAAGCAAACCTGTCCAAAGCAAGTCTTCTTCAAGCCTTGCTAAGCTGCTAAGACTTGACTTCTCTGCCACAGTGAAACGAGAACCAAAGATACTCCGAGGTGCTGAATCTGCTCTGCTCTTTACCTCGAATCTCCTCTATCAACAGCTCTGCTTCTTTACATTGAAGAATTCTCTTCTCTCATTTGCATTGAAGAACTTTTGCGTTTTCTTTGCATTGCTTCTTTCTAATTAAGCAATGTCGTCGTAGCTATCCTGAAATTCTGGACAATCCCAACTGGTAGGTGTTGGATGTAATCGGATGTGTTGTTTGCATCGATCTTGACATCTTTGAAGGGAACTTATCATCTCCAGCTTCCAGTCCATATTCAATATTGATGGCGGCCGATCCAGTCTCGAAATGACAAGTTGGGTGTCTGCAAAATATTTCAAATCCAGAGCTTCGCATGTTCAAAAGCAGCGAAGCTTTGGAATTCCCCCAACTGCCAATCACAGTTGAAGGTTGCCCTGGACACTGCCTGAGCTCAATGTGTAACATGGCAACCTGATGCAACCATCAAACACCATGCCGTGAGATGCCTTGAGATGCCTTAAAATGCCTTGAAAAAACATTTCAGAAGAACTGCTGTCACAACTGAAGACACATCAGTGACCAGTTGCCGAGATCGAACAGGAAGCGACAGCTCAGGCGTGAATCTCAGTGCAAATGTGGTGACTGTGCAATGTCGGATGCAAGCAACTCAACTGCAAAATCTATGTTGACAAATCCACACATTGTGAAGGCAACTGAAGTTGCAATCGAGTCAATTGAATTGTTAATCGAATTCAATTGAATTCAATAGAGTTTAAAATGTGCTAAACTTAGTCAATGAATTCTATTCTCAACAAAGCTTTGAGGCCGTGAACGCAATGCCCTCGGGCCCAGTTCTCGCGGAGCCACAACGATTTCCTCCGCAGCTGCGAGTTTCACCACGACGATTTCGCCCGCTTTCAACGTGAAAACAGGCGTCACCTGAGACACAGAGAGGTGACAAATGAAAACAGAAAGTCATGAACCAATCAACTCCTTTGTCAATTACTGTTATTGTATCAAATATTCACTGTCAATAAACAATGATAATTGCAATGAACAGTAACAAATAAAGAACTTTAATGTATAATAAACTTTGTTTGTTCATTTTTTTCATGCTGAGAAATGCAACTTGTCCCACGGCTTCACTGTCAAGTTGCAGCTGACAAACTTCGGCTGCTGTCTGTGGAGAACAGCACTGGAACTTCTCCAGTGGCCTCACCCCACATTCTCTCACTGCCAATGCTACGCTCTCAGCGCTAACACAGGAAGCTCTGCATGTCGACTCTTCAGTCACCATGAGACATTAGACCCGGTATATATATATATAGATATATATATATATATATACATATGCGTATATATATATATATATATACACTACGATAAATGCTACTACTATGTCGCTTTACATGATGCAATCTATACATCTACACACAGTACCGTGATTCATCTATTCAAACAAGTTCACTTTGAGGTTCAGCTCACAATGCACCTAGAGGCATTCCAATGATCAAATCAGTTTTGAAACCTTTTTTAAACCTTTGGAATGGTTTTGGTTTCTGTGGATTTCTTTTCCTACCAGGTCTTTAAACCAAGAGGATTGCGGTGCCTGGTTTTCACCATCCAAAGTGCCACATGCCACAGGTGTGTGTGTGTGTGTTTGTGAATGGTCGTGGGTCTTTAGGTCAGGTCCCTCCACCAAAACACTTGGCAACTGTCGATGGGTTGTTCACCACCACCATGACTATTCACATCCGTTAACTATGACGCATCTGTTCAATCTCCTATGAACGGTCCAGATCTATCCATGGCTATCCATTGCTGCTACGAGATTCTCTCCGGCGCCCTGCCGCGCCTTTAGCAAAGAGAGCAAGTCGAAAGTCAGGGAAGAGACCCTGGCAGAACCGAGTGAACTGAAAGACTTCAAAAAAACGAAAGAAAAACTTAAAGACAAGAAAGAATCAATAGAGTTTCTCTAATAGAGTTAGAAAGAAAGAATAGAAGAGAGAATAGAAGTAAGAATAGAAAAGAGAATAGAAGAGAGAATAAAAAGAATAGAAGAGAGAATAGAAGAGAGAATAGAAGAGAGAATAGAAGAGTGAATGGAAGAGAGAATAGAAGAGAAAGATGACTGATAGAGGATAGAGATGGAAAGAGTAAAGTGAAGGGCAAAGTGACTGGTGGCCGGTCATGGTGACTGGTAGTGATGATGATGATGATGATGATGATGATGATGATGATGATGATGATGATGATGATGATGCTGACGATCATCACATCTTTTCGGCAGGGTTGACTCTGCCCGGTTTTGAATGTCACACTGTCACGCTGCAAACAGAGCTCTTCTCAGTTGCCATGAAAGGAAGCAAAGCTCTGCCAGAAGGACGAATTCCAGTTGGCCACTGTGGCTGCAACCTTGAAACGAAATCTTGATGAAGTTGCCACTGGACCAATGGCCAACGAAAAGGTCCAAGAAATTGGTGAAGAAAATTGAACTTTTTGCCACAAATCCAGGTGAAGACTGATTCAAGATGTTTTAGTGGAATAGCACTGACAAGCACACAATCGACTAAAATGCGAAGAGGGAACGCCCTTGCCCATTTGGTACTTGACCAGCCTCGGATGTGCTGAATTCGAAACTGAAGAATCTCAACATGTCCAAATGCCTTCAGGATGGTGTCACTCTACACCAGGTGCTACGAATTCGATCTAGGTCCAAATGACCTACTGACACTTCTGTGATTACAGTGAGTAGGGATACCGGCTTTTTTTAAAGATGTTGACTTCCAGAGCGGTCTTCTTTAGAGATGTTGACTTCGAGCATGATGGCAATGACGACCCGATGTTGTGTTCCAAACTTGTTGATGTATAAGCAGCAAGATGCCCAAGATATGTTTCAAAACATGTGACTTGCAATATATCTACATGCACACACGGCCCTCGTCATCACTATTGGCTATAGGTGTCACCTCATGCGCAACCAAATACTCTGCTGGTCGTTAAGAGCTTTCACAGCAACAATCCACTGTCAGCGACACGTAGCTTGATACCGAGCGACACCAAGTCCTTCAAGTCTTCTGTCATAGCAAGTGCAGATCCGGATCCTACTCTTCAAGGCAGAAAGAAGGGCCCGCAAACACGAATCGAATTCGAGACTTGAAGAAATTCTACATCTTTCTACATCTTTCTACATCTTTCTACATCTTTCTACATCTATGTCTGTCATTTCAGTCTAGATTTCAGACTATGTCAGTGGGTCGACCTCTTTCATGCAAACCGCGAGCTTGATGGAAACTATTTGAAACCCGTTAAAAAAATAGAAGCATGCCAAAATGTCTGTCTGATATTTTTTGGGGGATCTATTTACTCTACACATGTCTGTTTTTGAATCGATATACTGTCCGAACATGTAACAACCAACACATGATAGGTCTATTTGAAGGAAGCAACCAACCAGCGGCTCTCCAGTCGATTGCGGTACGATTTTCTTTCCCAGGCTTTCACTTTGACGTCACCCGGCCACCATTGAAGGATGGTTCAACACCTCCAAACCTGATTGAATTCCTGATTGTTCACTGAGGAAACCATGAAGGTTTAATCAATGACAAAGTAGATGCCACCACGATCGCAAACATTAAACCATTTCTATCCATTTCTGCTATCTGTTTGGCATCTCTTTGGTGCTTCGTATTCGGATCACCCCCTTTGGGCAGCGTCGCAGTGTCCTTGAACCTCGATGATCCGTCCTTGGAAACGGAAATTTCTTGCACACTCGAAAGTCGAAAACGTAAAAAGAAGAACTGTGCAAACTCATTCTCGTGATATGTCGTGATTGTCAGTATGAGCAACCCCACACTCGTCATCACTGGCATTATCCTCATCCCCCTCATCATCATCGCCGGTGTGGTTGTCGTCGTGGTTGCTGCAATGCTAAATCACGTTGGTGCAATTGACGTTGCAAAGAAGTTGGGGCAGGAAGAGCAACCCTCAGGAGATCATGATGACGGTTTTCCAACAAAATTCTCTACCATCATTCGAGCCGTCAAAATCCTAGTAGCAAAAGGCAGATCAACCACAGACACTAGAAATAAATTCGAAAAAGAAAGAAAGAGAGAAATGATACATAGCCCGTAGTCGGCAGAAAGATGCACACGGGAGATGCCAATAGAAATTCAGGACTATTCTACCGGTTGACACACAGGACAAGCACTGTACAACGTATAGACCGGTGTGTATGACACCGGTGGTCTCCAACCGCTTGGTCAATGATAAAGCTGCACCAGGTAGGACATTGCATCCGTGCCATGATGCGAGGTAAACACAGTAGGTAAACACGTAGGTATGCTTACGCTCTGCCATGATTTTTGGCCCACCCTTCATGGATTGACGCAACAGGAAGCGACAGGAAGCAACAGCTTGTGTTCAGCACTTGGTGCTGCCATGTGTCCCAAGGCCATCTCAGGATTCGCCTTTCTCCACGCCAAGGTGCGCTTCCTTAGAGGAGGTTGGGATGGTTGCAAGTAATCTCCAAGCCCTGCAGGATATCAGCTGTGAGAAAATGGTTGGAACAGCTTCGAAACAAAAGTGGTCACCCATAGTCGCCGGATACCCCCGCATACAGTCAGCAAAACCTAGTGCTTCATCCTGTGCAGCAAAAGGCAGCGGTAAACTTCAACAAGCTGGCATACTCCCAAAATCAATGGTGTCCCTGCTGATAGTCGTCTGCTTTTTGGATAGTCAATACACCCATCTAGTCGGGGTGGATCTCGAGACTATACTGAAAGTGATCTGTCTCTTACTCTCTGTGACTTTTGGACCTTTCAGCGTAAAATCCAGGACGCCATTTGTAAAGCGAAAACTTCGAACTTTGAAAAAGTTATTTCACAATACTTTGAAAGCTTCTTTATCATCCTGGCACTGAGTCTCTAGACTCTGCATGATCACCAAGCTCGGTGAGCACAAAGCAAATCACAACTGTCTGGTGAGCCTTGAGAATAAATTGACAACACCGGGCATCGCACTTGCCCAGCTTCTCTCACATGGAATGTTTAAGCAGTGAATCATCCTCAACACAATCCCAGGCAATTCCCAGAATCACAATCTGTGAAGTCGGGTTGCATGACGGACAAAGGCGACGTGGTAGATTGACCTTCCTCAGGCTGCAAAACCGGAGATTGTCACACACAAAAGTCGGCGTGCTGACAAATCCAATGGCATCACTGGTTGGTTGGGGTTGACAAAATTTCAACTCCGTTTAGATCGATATAGTCCAACGACAGCTGAGTGTGAACTCTGATCTGGACCTCACTTCTGGCATTTCAAGGTCTACAAAAGTTGACAGGTGTTTCAGTTCGAGAAGCCAATCTTATCAAACTGAACTTACAAAACGTGTGAGAGGTCCTAGAGATTTGGAGATCCAGTCATTGCACCGAGCCCAGTAACTGTCTCGACATTCACTGTGACATGGTTCGGATTGACCTCAGGATCCAGCTGATCTGAGCGCATCCCAGCATGGATGCCATCATGGATCCAAACATGGTCCAAAGGAGTCATCGTTCAGAGCCATTGCAATGAAGGATTGCTACCCTGTCATTGCACTCCAACCCGGGTACTGAACCAAGGAACACAAGTCCTTGCTAAAACGACTGAATTTACAGCCATATTTGCTAACAGGAAATGTGCTTCATGCATCTTTTGCCTATAGGGCTTAGTACTCTCTCTCTCTCTCTCTCGCGCAAAAATCACAAATATTTACATTTGAAGATATTCGAAGGTTAGAGTCACTCCCTCTCCTCACGGAGTCACTCATCTTCATCACTCGTATTCACCTCTTACCTCACATTCTTCTCCTCTTCACCTTGTATTCTGTGGCACTCTGCCTTCACATTCAGCTCTGAGCCACAGCAACATCCGTGCGCTGTTACATTGCTATCTGCCCTACCGTAGCTGCCATGCCTCGACCCAGGAAGGATACTTGTTCAGAACCATTGGAATTCCCCCGCCCCCTCCGTTTTCGCTTGGCATCTGCAATTTATGAACCTTTATGGATCACAAATATGTATGCTTTTTCTTAAACAAAGTATATGCCTTACTTCGTTAACTATGGTATAGATACACATCTATGCCTTATCATTTTCTATGGAGAGGAAGTCTCTACATGTTTCCACCTTCGCTCCCCCACGGGCAACCAGGTCTTGGCATTGGTGGAGAAACCTGCTTGGGCACCTGCGAGGCGAGATCCTGGACCCAGAATCTTTGAATCCCAAAAATTAAAAGATGTCTTTTGATTGAATGTTGATTGATTTCTTTTAATCTTTTCGTTCTTTTAACTTTGTATTTCTCTTATATGTTGGGAATTCTATGGAATTCTTATATTCTTAGTTTTTTGATTTCTCGTATATTCTTTTCAACCTGATTCAATCCTTGATTTCTTCTTTGATTGTTTTTGTTGATTGTGAGTGTGACAAACAAATTCCAAGGGCTCAAATTGCTGCTCAGAGCGGTGTGCAACACCGAAGACCAAGCTCTGCCTGAAGTCCACTGCATGGGCGTGCGCTCGGGATCGCGTCCGTCGACGAAGAAGGTCTTGGGATTCTTCAAACACATCGGGTCTCGACAGAGCGAATACCTCGCAGCGAAACGCCGGGCACATTGCGACTTGGTGAAACCTGCTAAGAGGTTGACACTGTTGACAAGCACCAAGCATCTACAACTGGTTGGTTGTTTGTATGACAACCAAGCAGCGGAATGTAGAGGTCGCGCATGGCAATCTCATCACCTGCAGAAGGAGAAAGAGTGCACAAGATGAGCCCAGTGTGCAGCACACATCCAAACGTAATTTTGAAAAAGAAGACAACAAATTGAAGTACTAGTACAAAAGAAAGAAACAAAATGATATGATCTAGCAAAACAATTAGATCCAGATACTGAAATCGTCTAGAAGTCACCAGCATTTAGTTACAGCTCTCGAGTGACGCTGTTCTTACCGCCTTGGTAGATCACTGGAGTGCCAGGGAGGAGGTTGAAGAAGTTGTAAACCTCAGAGTTGGGCTGAAACTTCCTCATCGCAACTTCGCGCTGTGAAGGCCTTTGAAACAAAACATTTTCATCTCAAAAAGTCAGCAGTTTCCAAGAAGACATTTGTTTCAAGTTATAATGTCTATAACTACACTACAAGTTGTTTATAACTCCACTACTGTAGCATACTGTAACTGTTTCAGGTTGGCTTCACTCGAGCTGCACTGGACGCATGGTGCGCAGCGAGTCACTGTGGTGGCCAACACCGTGTCGTTGTGCAGTCGCTCCATGAGGCGATGGTTATCCTGGGACAAAGCTACTCCGTTGAAAACAAACGAAGGACACGAAAACAACACTGAGGATATAGAAATGAAAACATACTATAACATCAATATATCAATCACAGTTCCTGATCTATAGATGCTATAAGGATATTATAGACCATAGATATTCTAGGCCCTTACAAAGACATGAGGATAAGATAGGATGAGGATCTACAAAGACATGAGGATAAGGATCTATAAAGACAAAGACTATTAGCAACTGTAATGTAGTGGTTTGTTAAAGTGTTAATAGCTATCATACATAGACCGCTACTTGTACATAATTGCAATGTGTGTGTGTGGTTTATGGTGAGGTGCAGTATAATCGCATCCTTTCTGGGACATCCTGAACTGAGCTACAACCCTTACATTTTGTCCATTCATGCAATGATCATGTTGTCAGCCAAACGATGACGTGAACAAATTGCGAGTTTCTACCAGTAACATCTGGGATTAGACACCTACAGTTCTGTGTATGCTTCTCCACTTTGAAAGCAAACTAAATCTGGACTTGTTTGCCATTACTCAATGAATGTGTTTCCTGACTTTACTAAGCATAGATTCTGCAGAACGTGGAGCTTGTTGATAGGGCCATCTGCTGTTCAACTTCTTCAATTACTGTAGATCCTCCCCTCATGGTCGGAATCTCTGAACTGTGCTGTGTTGCCCTTGCTGCTGAGCATCATGGTTGCCCAGAACCCAGTTGCCATGACACCAATCCTGCAGAGTGGGCACAAACGGCCAGCTGTGCTTTTCGAGAGGCTGTACACTTTGTTCATCAACCTGACTCCCCTGGAACAGTTCGTACTGAGTCCGTAAGTGACATTAATCATGATTCAACATGCGTCAATATAGAAAAAGATTTTAGAAAGTTCGCTTCTCAGTTCTTCTGCACCTTCTTCCCCCGCCATTTCCCTTTTGTCCCCTCACCCCACGCTCCGGCAACGCAGCAGCATAGCGTGCCACCTCTGTGCGAACCACCTCAGCAAAAAAGTTCCAAGTCCTGTCGCACTCGAAGAGTTGCCAGCGTCCGAAAAGAACTGAAAAGAAGATTTGAAAACAGGTGTTCTTATTTTTGGGATCCGAAGAAAAAGGCTCTCAGTCTCTATCCCCGCCTCTCTCTCTCTCTCTCTCTGTCTCTATCCAGCCTTCTCTCTCTTTTTCTCTTGGAATTCTATTCTATTCTCTCTCGCTCTCTTATTCTCTCTTGCTCTCTTATTATCTCTCTCTGAATCTTTTTATCTTTTCTTTTCCCATGTCGGAATGCAAACTCTATCTTGCCCAGGCACCGAGGCGTTGCGCAGGTCATTCGGCGATCCGAAATCTTGACCCAAGATCTGCCAGGGTGTGGAAAGTGTTGGACAAAGATCTGTTTGAAGAAATTGCATGATTTCACATGTGTCACAAGTGCTGTCAAATGTGATGTTGTAGTCTAATCATGTCTTTTTGTCTCTATTTTCGTGTGGATTCAGATTGCATCTTGATGCTCTGTTGACATGGCCAAGTTGCGTAGGTTGCATCCTGAGTCTTCACTATCGGCGATGGACAGTGGGAGAAATGGTTCACGTCCCAAAGGTACATCCGACTCGGTCAGCGCCTGGAAATTGAAAGGCACGTTGAACTCCGGCTTTTTTGCTGTGCCTCGGTTTGCAGCTTCGCACAGGTATCAAACTCCGAGACAGCGATGAATATTCCCTGGTCGCTATCAAGTCCCAATATAAGTCGTGGTCCTTGGTTGTCATCATCTCTACCTATCTATTTCCATATATATCTCTACATATATATATATATACATACATATATCTTTTTATATTTTGCGGTTCTCCTATGTTCTCCCCACCATACAAAAGCCATAATTTCATGGAGAAGAAATGGACCGAATAGTAGCAGTTGGGATGGTGGCTCTAGGTATCCCTCTTGAGCTGAAATTGCTTGTATCTCATGCATCTCGTTTTTGTATGTAAGTATGTATGTTTAATCATGTTTATATGATTATATGTCTGTCTGTGTATGTACGCATGCATGGATGTATGCCACCTTCACATCCTTCCCCCATCTGCAGACTTTGGCACCGTAGTACTTCATCAGATCATCCAATGGCGCATAGATCTCGCCAAACATCACTCGATCCTCAAACTCATCCACCTCTGCCATGTGCTGCTCCGCTGCTTCAATGGAATTGCGTCGTCATATTTGAATGTCTGCATTGCACATGTCTACCACAAAACATACACACTTTGACAACGAACAATCTCTTCAAACGAAATATCATCTTGCGTTTCCTTAGTCCCTAACTTCGGATAAAATTGATCTGACACGGATGTTGCCATCCGAGGTCTTGCTTTGGCGACTCACCGTCTGAGGTCAGTTCTGTTTTTCGCCACCCTTGGATGATCTCGTGATTCTGCGGATCGTTCTGCGTGTAGGTGTGCTCCCTCGGATGTGGCTATGACTCTATTCGGGCTATCCAGCTCACCAGCCCGTTCTGTTGATTCTGCTTTTTTGTTGAGAAGAATTCTCATGATCTCATGACCCTGCTGCCATACTACAGCACCTGGAAGTTAGAAAATCAAGCAACAAAAGAAACAATCGCCAAAAAAATAAATTCATCGATTGTCACTGTTCTCCCTGCAGCCAAAGCTCATGCAGAAGTACGCAAGTTTACTCTTTGCACAAGTCGCATTGAAGGGCTGCAGCGCAGTGCTGAGGATTGCAACTGTGGAGAAACTAAATGAATCGGAGAAAATCAGCGACCATATATTATATAATGTACACAAAGTAACTTTGAGATAACAAATGCTTGCCCGTATGAAGACATCTAGTATAGAAATCG
Source organism: Symbiodinium kawagutii (assembly GCA_009767595.1). Taxonomy (NCBI): domain Eukaryota; class Dinophyceae; order Suessiales; family Symbiodiniaceae; genus Symbiodinium; species Symbiodinium kawagutii. The sequence continues at coordinate 112,617 of VSDK01002462.1, read as the reverse complement.
ATCTTCTGAATGATAGATATGTTTGTGTCGGGTGCGCATCTTCACATAAATATCTGACTTGTGCGGTCACTGCAGAGTGGATCGAAGTTCCACGGACATAAAAGGGTTCCCATCTCTTCTTTCAACTTGAAGTCTTCTCTTTCACTTGTCATTTACTTGAAGTCTTTTCTTGTCTTTCAACTGTCTGTCATCTGTCTTTCCCATCTTCTTTCTTAACGCTTGTCCTTGAACTTCTATGAACAGTTGCTTGAACTTCATTGAACTTCATTGAACTTCATTGACCTTCATTGAACTTCATTGAACTTCTATCATTTCTATCTTCTCCGAGTCTTCTCCATTTTTCTTTGAATTTCTTTCTCCAGGTGACAGCGTTCCTGTGGCCTCGTTGCGCAGTTGAGGATCTTCCAAGAGGAACGGCACTGCATCGATTCGGAAGCCACCAACCTCTCCGCAGCTCTGAGGCTTCAAATGGTCCATCTTTTTCTGAGGTGAAGTCACTTGTCCTTGTCATTTTCTAATTCCTTTCCCTTGTCCTTGTCATTTCCCTTCTTTTCTTCATTTTTTCAGTTTTACAAAGTGACTTCACATTTGACCGAATTTCTCCCTACAGAAATAGACTTCGGCAGAGCAGCCAAGGACAAGAGCTGTCCAACATCAAGTTGTACCAAGGAACGCCCAGTTGCAGCCAAAAGCGCAGGACTTCTTTCATTGCCTTGTAACGATGCTAAGATTTCACAAGATGACTTGCAATTTACCAACTTCTCAAAGTGACGTGATTCGAAAAGCTTCATATTAACTCGACAAAGCTACGGATCCAAAATCAACCTGTATACTGCTCGAAATGCACATCTGATCCCTACGCTGTCTGGCATGGAAATGACCTAGGCAAAGAAGTCCCTCGTGTCTGTGCCAACAATGTGCAGGCTTGATACGTGTCTTCGTAAGATTGCTAGGTTGATAAGCACTCCGTGGTTATGTGTGCCCATGTCAAACCCCCATTGTGACACTCAACTTGTGATTTCAGTCACAGGAAGCGTCACACAACGACGACAAAAAAAATGTGCCGCCAGTTCAACTGCTGTTTCAAGCAAATTGAAATTATGCTGTATGGTAGAGTATCAGCTGATATTAGGCGCTGTGAAAGTTGAAGTCTCTGCCTCACGCTGCTTCGATCCTCATCTTCTATACATCCCAACAGAGGCCGCAAAAAGTCTGCCCAGCCTCCACCACTTCCGGATTTCGATAGTTGAGATCTGGCTGAAATTCTCCGAAGGCATGATAATAATACTCCTGGAGTATCAGGATCATGGTTAGGAGTTCCGCAAAGGTTCTGTGCCCGTACTCTCAAAATCCACCCACACCGAGGGTGCAGGGGGTGTCTTTGCGGATGCCATATGTTTTGCTCTACAATCCCCAATTGTTTCCTGTTTTCATTTCAGCATGACCAACGTCGAGGATGGTCAACAGTATCGCAGTCCTCGGTAGTGGGATCATAGGTCCATGCAGAGCCTCACAGCAGCCGGCTTGGTGATGCCACAAGTCCATCCGTGAATTCAGTCCTTTGAATTTGTACCAAAACTCGCATCTGATGACTACCCTGCCATGTCAGTTCTGAGTCATGCTAAACAAATCACACCAGGTGCATGAAATGAGAAGTCAAAGAATGGCAAAGGCTGATCTCCTTGATGCGAATAAAAGTGAAGCACACGTAATCAATGTAAAGCAATGGCAACTATGTAACCATTGACGATCTCTCTGACACCTCTGATAGATCGCAGTCTGATTTTTGTACATAAATCACATATAATCATACATGTAGCACAATGCATTACATTGCAATGACGTAATGACATAGATATCGAATTACGTCGTATGAGTTGGTAGCTGTGCATGTGGACATTTGAAAAGCGCTGGCGGTGACCTTGGCCACCACCGAAGTTCGAGGCCCAGTTGTTGGGAGGTCCTTTGGTGCCGTTGACGTCCACACCTGCCCCCCAGCAGTCTGTTTCTTCTGCTTACATTCTGTTTACCTTTGATACTCAGAAAACTCAGACTCTGCCGAACTCGACTTACAGACTCGACTTAGAGGCTCCACTTAGCCTAAACTTTGGCGTAGCTTACTTTCTTTATCTATTCAAATCTTTTCTTACTTTCTCTGCCATATTTTACAACTTGGAAACAGAGGATACTCAAACAGTTGTGCGGGTAACACGAAAGAATAGGCGTCATATAGCCTCGATCTGTGCTAAGATGCTACCAACTTCTGAGATTCACAGCTTCGCCAGCTTCGCCTGGATGCCAAATGTACCAATTGCGCTTTGGATTGGTCTTGGAAGATCTGGATTCCAGGAACCATTTGGACCTCGGCTTACGACTCTGACAGGTCTGACCTGCTTGTGATTACTAAGAAAAGAAGCTAAGAGAGAAGAGTTTGTTGACATTTCATTGACATTCCATTGAAGAATGTTGGAATGTTGGAATGTTGACGCAACTCCATTTGATCCTCTGTGGTGTGGAGAAACTGAGGACAAAACTCGTTGGAGCTGTGATTGGGAACAAAATCCTAGGAGCTGTCGGAGACATCTGAAAACTGCAAGGCGCTGCAAGGCGCTGCAAGGCACTGCAAGAAGAATCTAAAGAACTCTCTACATGGCTTGCAGGTGCTTGAGTGGATCTATGTCCGAGGTGTCCCAATGATTGAAGCTGCTCACAAGGGAAGACTTCATTGCTTCAACTGCCTTCTGTCCTATACTTTTCTATTGGGTTTCCCATTGGTGGCAGGCACTTGTTGCTGAAGAGGTTCCATCAGCAATTTGATCCCCAGCTTATTGGCTGCAGCCACCAGATCTTTGAAGTCCTCAAGAGATGCAGCTGGAAGCACTTCCCTTGGCACACCGAGCTCTGCACTGGAACCAGATTCCCCTAGAGCCTGCATCGAGCCAAAGAGTGGATCGATGTCGTGGAAATCGCTGATATCGTAACCTCAAGACCCAAGGTGATGCATTTCAAGCGGAGGAATGCCCAAGAGCCTGGCCATTAAGAGGTTCTGATGAGGGCGTCAGGGTCTTTGAGTCGACTAAAGTTTCACATGTCGACATTTCCAGACTCGATTGGTTCCCACATATCACGAGGACGGAGAAAGAAATAGCAACGGTTGCGGTGACGTCCTCTGAACGATTGCAGCTCTGAACAGATATTGGGCACCTCCCCAAACTATTGAAGCTAACATCAGGGGCAACACCTGGACGACACTTCCCTTCATTGGAACGCTTGTTGCACAATGTTGCACACGTCATGTCCCAGAGAAGCTGGGTCAACATAGGCCTTGGTGCCTGGGTGCCCCAGCCGAAGTCCCTCATCGGACTCTTCATGATGGGTGACAGCCAAACGAAACCAACTCCCAGCTCCTGCACAAGCACTGAAAACGTTGAAGAAACAGGTCAATCATCAATCATAGATCCCTTTTCGCTCCCCCAATCCTGAGTCAATGGTAGACCTTGGGGGTGACCTTGGGAGGCCTTTTTGGGAAACTGTTCGGCTGACGTTGTGATTTGATCACCAAACAAGCGGCGCTAGATCACAGCACTGCGGCCTTGAGATACGGTAACCTCGATTCGATGCCCTTGAGGTCCTCAGCGCAGCTTTGAGGGTGAGACGATGTCATGACTTGCTGGACATGTGGATAGCGAGTCCAAGTTCTGTGTACAGTGTACATGATTTGCCTTGTCTTCACATCAAAAATCCCAGGCAAACATTGGGTGCAAGGAAATTATCGCTCACACAAAGGTAATCATAGAATCTGGCTGCAAACACTGCAAATCCGGACTAGCAGAAAGAAAATCGTATATCAAAGTGCAACTCATGATCCAAGTGAATCTTACGAGTGCCAAAGCGATTGCTAAACAACGTCAACGAACTTTCCGAGCGGGCTGCAACTGCTAAAGCAAAACACAGCTGATGTAATTTCAGTTCAATCAAAAGGGGTGAGACACAAATACCTTTTACACATGCATATACATATATACATATGAATAATTTGAATATGTAGTTAGGTTACGTATATACATTAAACAATTTTCTATCTATAATCAATATAGTAAACAATTTGGAAAAAAATAAAACGGAAATCCAATGTGGAGAGCATTCGACGTGTTGTGTCCTCCTCCCAAGCTGGGCTGGCCGGGCCCTGACCGCCAAGCCGCGCCAGTACCGTCACCATTGGCATCTTGGAACGAACGCGGGTAGATCCTTAGAGGCACTCCATGCGATCAGAAGTCATCTCGGTACATTGAAGTAACCTACACATCTTTAGAAATAGATAACATACGGTACTCGAAGTGTGTGTGTGTGTGAGTGTAAATATACATATATGTATGTCTATGTATATATATATATATATACATATGTATATATAAATATACATATATATAACATGATGTGACATCGTTTCTGAGCAATCTTTCGAATCTGCCAGCTGCGGCAAGGCTCTGATACATTACCTCCGTCTCCCACCAGTGTCCCGTGGTTGCCGCCACCTCAGAATTGGTGTGAGGATCACAGGAGGACACTGGGAGAGCGATAGAACTATGGAAGAACTGCTGTTCTAGACACAAATCAAAGCATTACATTATATCTATAGATTATATATATATATATATTAGACTGTCTAAATAGTAGACTACCTCCTCATGAGAATATAAATCCTATTAAATAACCTTGGATAACTATTTCACAGATGTTGAACTCAAGGAGCAATAGAACGTTACACTGACATTTCCGGCTGGCAACGAAGCTCCAAATGTGATCCGTGTTTTGCTTCTGCTACCGCAGGCAACACCGATTCTGTGTGGCATACGGCCATCCGCTTGGGTTTTGACTTTAGGCTGGTGCTCAAGATGTGTCTTACTCCAGAAATTCAAACAGGACTCGAAGCTACGTGATTTGATAAAAAGCTCCAGGATTTGTAAGCGGAAAAACAGACAAGACAATTAGAAGCACTTCAAGGATTTGATTCCAGGAAGCAACAATGGTGCATCGTGCTGCTTTGCGTTTTTATAACATGCCATCCCTTTCTCACCTGGGGCTCTGGCGATTCCAGAGAAGACCAGCCAGCTGCAGCACATCTTTTTCGCAGAATTTCAAGCGGACACGGTGGAATGGCAACTTGGCGACGGCCGAAACTCAGGGCTTGAAGCAAAAGCAATGGCTAGTGATGGCTGGAAGCCATGAGTTTCAAGAGACTTTCTAACTTGCTACGCATCTTGCAGCATTCGTAGCTTTGTGACATCGCACCATGCGCTGCACGACTTTCATTTCTCCTTTGAGCCAAAATGCTGCAGAATGATGGTTTGAGTCAATTGCGTCCGACTTCAAGAAAAAACGAAGTGGCATGCAGCCATATGCAGCCATCAAACCCACTGGATCTACGACTTAGAGTGTGGATTTCGAGCACGTCACATGAACGGAAATGAAATGACACAGAAGTTGGCTTTCTGTGGATGGGATACCTCCAAAATGACTGGCTTCCTCAGAAAGGATCACAATTGGGGATTCTTGCAGGGCAGCACTAGTCAGAAGCAGCCTGGTTTGGATTTAGTGGTTCTCCAATGTTAAGTATAAGTTGGTTATACTTTCACCAAAATGCCAATAACATACAGTAACCGTTGGTGATTAGTTTTTGTTCTGCTGCAAATATTTTACTGAATGAATCTAAATGATTGATCCTTTATGGATTGTCATGCCATTGGTGACCATGGACACCTTCTTCGATCCGAAACATCTCCAGCTTAGCATCACTGGGGATGCCAAACTCATGTGGAAATCGTAGCAGTCGCCCTGCCGGTGTGGTGACCTCGCGACCAAAACACGAGACAGAAACCCTACCCTATCGCGTTGTCAATGGTGGGATTTCGTCATGCGAGTCTCACACAAAAAGTCATACGGGTTCTTCAAAAAACAACGCCATCCAAGACGAACCAGCCCTAAGACAGTTGCAACCCCGTGCTTTGCCAATTTCAATGTGGGTACAGCTGCCCAAAGCCAGAACAGGAATGGATGTTTCTTTTCAGAAAAAGACAGTAGGAGGATACACCAACAAGACCCATACTGATTGGCTCATAAGGATACAACCACCAGCACAGCAGCAACCAATACGGCGAAGAAGACGACGATAAATGACAGCAAGAGGAATATACAATAAGAACCACAATCGCTCTGTGGTCGTCACAATGGGTAACAACAAGCAATAGAGAAAAGAATAGATTCTCTTCCAGTATCATCTCTATCAATTCGCCTTTTCAATTTGAAACTCCATTAGCCATCCAGGATACTTTTGAGTCTGAGATGCTCTAAGGATTAACTCGAAACTCAAACCCCTCGAGGTGCCACCTTTTGTCTCAGTCTTTCACTGGCCGAATGTCGGTGAAGACTGGCACTTCAAAATCCTGTAGCAGAAAGTCCTGCGCGTCCAGAGGGCCATTGCCATGGCCAAACTAAGGCCGACCCAAGATGCAGTGACCTTTTGAGCGATGATAGGAACCTTTCAAAAGGGAGAAAAAAGTAGGTCCTGTTCGCGGTGTTTGAAGAAACCATGCTCTACATTGATACATCAGTCAACATCAGCACGTTTTGACTCCTTGGGATTTCTTGGTCGTCGCCACAATCAGAATCACACATCATACCATCAGCGCAACCCCGAGTTCCTGTGCAGTGATCAGGAGATCCAAGTTCTCTGGCAAAACCTCACCTGGGAACCACTGGGAACCACTGGGAACCGCTGGGAGTTGGACATGTTTAACTTCCGCAGCTGACCAAGAAAGGAAGAATGAAGATTACCATGTGGGTGTCCTTTAGTTGGGAGGCCATCAATATGGAGGCCATGAGTCAAGCGCAACACCGAGCATCTTCACCTCTGTTCACTGAAAGGTTGCTGATGCTACGTGTACCAAGCTGTACTAGCTTGCGACCATTGTTGTCATGTGTTTGTCATACACTTTTCTACTCCTAGTGCTTGAACTCCTTGCTATCTATTCACATTGTTGGTCTTGATGCTTGCCGGACCGTATGACTTGCCGCAGAACTGCTGCCGATGGGAATCCCTGCGAAACTGCAGGATCCTCAAAGCCTAAGCTGAGAAATTGCTTTGAGGTGAACTTAAAAATGACTCTTCACCTGAAAATGAAATGAACAAAAAGATTAAATGATATAGACGAAAATGAAATGAATGAATGACTCGAAATGACTCTGAATGACTCGAAATGACTCTGAGTGACTCATTGCTGCGTCAGCATTTTGAGATGGCTCTTCCATGGCACCCCTGAGCTCTCCTGCTCTCATGAAGGCCACCACCTGAGGGAAAGGAACGGCAACCAATGCATCAATTCAACAGTACGGGTGTGGAATCTAACAGGGTTGTGAATGCAAGATATCTACCCATGAATATAAATATATATATATAGATGTAATACATAATGACAAATATACTACGTACAGTACATGATGACATGGCTACAAGTTCAGTGAACATCCTGGCCTTCATTCGAACTCGGTGTCAAGTGATGTGTTTGCAATGCAATCTCGAAATCTCAAAGTGTTATGTAACAATTCCTCCGTCTTTAAGCCAACTGTTTTCCCGGTTTCCAAAGCCAGTTCCCTTGTCACTACCTCTTAACAAAGGGCTTCAGATGGAAGAATGCAATCCGTTGCACTCCTTAAATTTCTTAAAACTGAATGCTAGAGTAATCCTAAAGTGACTTTAAAAATATCTTTGAAACTGAATCAGACTGAATCCCAAAGTGATAACACAGTGACTTGAAGCAAATGCAGGATCCACGGGACTGTGAGCCCTCCAAGGCTCTGGCCCTGCCACTGAGAAGGCAATTGGTCGGCTCCACCTGAGCACAATCTGAGAATGAGAAAACTAAGAAAAACTCAGGAAAACATGGGAAAACTCAGGAAAACTGTTTGAAAAGTTCGGAAGAACTGAACTTAGACAGAACTACTTCGCTAACAAAAGAACTTCCAGAAATTCCAGAAGTTCGAAGCCCGTACAGTGGTGACTCTATCCAAAAATAATTCTGAGCCCAAACTCCAAGCAACACCCTGAAGAACAATCTGAAACGTCTTCTTCTTATCCTTGTTTCCTTGTCTCTAATGATTATCTTAATCTTTCTATTATCTTCTCCTCTTTTCCCCTCTTTTTTCTCTTTTCTTCTTCTTCTCTCTTCTCTCTTTCTCTTAAATCTTTTCTCTTCCCCTCTTCTTTTCTTTTCTTTTCTGTTCTCTTTTCTTACGCATCGAAGAGAGGTGTACGAAGCCCAGCTCACCTTCAATTCTGTCTCCACCCGGCGTATCCGGCCTCGTGGCGAGAAAAGAAGAACCCCCAACAGCAAAAATCTATTGAAAAAGGAGGTACACATAAATATGTATGAATATAAATATGCGTTCAAAAAGGTGGTATTCATATTTGGTCTTCTTTTCAATGTGGTACCTGTCACGTGGCCTTTTCAAGGGACCGCACTTTCTACTTGTGCCCTCCCTTTGCACCAAGTGACAAAGCAGGTGTTTTTCGTGCTGATGTTGCTCAAAGACACGGGCAATGTCCTGTCTCAAACCCATCCCAGCCCATCCCCATTCTGCAACTGCTCAATTTCGAGAGAAAGTCTAGAGAAATGACACCAGAGAGGATACTTTGATGGCATGAGAAGTGGTGCAACATCCCGATTTATCCAAGTGATTCAATGAGTTCAATTGCTGAAGCCTGTTGCAACTTGGCAACGCACCCACCGAATTATGAGTCCCTCGAAGACATCTTTTCTCCACCAGGCATTGGCACGGCGGTGCAGTTCGCAGCGGCCAGCTTCGATGGAACTGCCAATGGGTGAGCTCCAAGTGTGATATCTTTGCCCTGAGCAATTCCCACTTCCATGTTTAACTTCATGTAAGTTATGCAAGTCTGATTTCCAAACTTCCATAAACACTGCCGGAGTAGCTCCATTTTTGCACCTGGCACCCTATGGCATCCCACATCTTATGATGGCTCAGTGACTGAAGATCCAGTCAGGGTCAGAGGTGGCGGATGCTTTGGACCTTGTTGTGCTTTACTGTTGTTGACCTGTCACAGCGTACAGCAACCGCGGGGTCTGGTTGCCCCTTGGAAGACGGGTGGCTGTGGAAATTCGCAGAACATGGACAGCCCCGAGTCATTTCTGAAACAAATCATCTTTGCAGCTTTCAGAGCCCCTAATTTGCCTTCCAATTTCTCATCAGTGATCCGGCGAACCAACATGTTAAACCTTGAGGTAAAAAATACTGGCAGCTTGACTTTCACCTATGAAGCGCAGTTGTGCTGATTCCGAAGTCTATCAATCAGATTGACGGTAAAACCAAAACGGAATCTCCTTGTTCCCCCCCAGAATCAATACCCAGAAAATATTGTATCTGCCATTTTCACTAAAAACCGAGTATATTCTCAGCAAGATCCCAAACTGAAAGCTCTTGAAGAAATTGTAAAAATCAGATTAGAGAAAAATCTCAAGGAGAGCACCTTGTGAGCACCTTTTCGTTTTGCATTTTTGGTCTCTTCATTTTCCTCAAAGAAATCTTTCCCAAGTCCAAATCTGTGGTCCAGGTCGTGGACCTGTCGGCCTAACTCTCGAGGGGACAGGGCGCTGTCAGTTTTCCTTGTCGGTTGGCCCTCGCTATGAAAACATTTAGATTGAAGATGTACCAAATCAATATTCTCAATAAAACCTTGTCAAAAATTGTAGAAGAGATTCAAGCACGTTGTACCTAGAACCTTGAAGGAAACACCATAAAATTGTAATCGTTCTTCATTCAAACTGCTCTTACCACCATTACAAATCACCCTCAGATCCCATTTGAAGCGAAGCTCCGAGCGCACCAAAACGAATCAAAGTCTGTGCATCCGTGGCGTGTCGCTTGTGGTTGGGAGGCTGGGCGTCCCTCGTCGCCTCGGCTCTGGTGAGAAGGAAGCGCGTGTAGACATCGTTCTGTGTTTCCTCCTCCCAGAGCTGGAAAAATGGGATGATATGGGATGGGATTGGATATGAATGGTGGTGCGGAATGGGATTCGACCTACTTGAACAGCAGTCACGGCCTACAAAGCAATGGAATGATCGGAATCTGACAAATGGTGCTGACAGATTGCCATGCACGCCGAATTACTTTCTGCACTTCCTGGTTCATCTGCTTCCGTGTCTCAATTTACATGCTATGGGCATCTGTTCCAAGTCGAAACGCGCAATCTGACGACATTTTGTCACCCGCTTCGGCAAGTCGTCTCAGAAGCCCTTCTTAGGCCTCTGCAGATTGCTTTGTAACGACCCTGCCGTGCGCTGTTCTCCGAATCTCAGGCTTCCTCAAGTGGGAAGGTTGTTTGTCTCCACGAGCTGTTGCTGAAGTCTGCGACAGAGGGATGGATCTTTTGCCAAAGTCTTTGGCTGGGACTCATTCCTTAGCTGGACATGTAGAATTCCCCATGAAATCGCAAAGACATGTCTTCAGTCACAACTAGTACTATTCATGCAGTCCTGCAGAGTGGAAGCTCTGAAGAATCAAAGTGACGCACCGATCTGTACAGCACTGGAGTTGCAGTGCAACGCTTGGTGCCCTCACTTTTGCTGGGTCCGTCACAGTCCGTACATCCAACTTTTTGACTCATCAGGGTCCTATTTGGCAAAGGGTCAGAACCTTCTCCCAGCGATCGCACTCCAACCAGAGATATCCAAAAGCCTAGAGGCACAGTGGGTTCAACATTGACACCGTGATGGTCCAAACAAAATGGTTTTTATCATGCCTTGGTAATGCCATGGTGCTTTCCTTTGTCGTCCCAACCCATTCCACTCTGTCCACTCCATCCACTCTGTCCACTTCAACATGGGGCGGCTAAACGTTGGGCCTCATTGGTTGCTGATCGCTCTGGCAATGTGGCTGAAGCTGCAGTTTGAAGGCTACGAATGACATCTGCAGGATGCTCACGAGCAACCACTTCCTGCGCTCATGGAGCTCTGGACCAAGGCAACCCATCAGTTTACACATCGGATTGCCCTCAATCCAAACAAGCTAACAATGTGTTTACAATATTTGATAGATCATGTGTTTGCAATAGCCAACATCAAATAATTACGTTTCCAATCAGTTGATTCTAACACAAATACGATGATGCACATTCTGCTTTCTTGATTCGGCTTCAAAGCTCTTCAGAATTCGATTCTTCCGTCCCCAGGTCTCACCTGCACGCGGGCGTCGTAGACCTTCGTCGGTTTGGGGCACTTTTTGTCGAATTCTTTTCCCCGGCAGCGCAAACATTTGCGCTCAAAGGGACCCACACAGCCTAAGCCACACAGAGCTCTCAGGACATTCTGACCCTACAAGGATCTACAAGGAAGACCTACAAGGAAGGCCTACAAGGTACTGAAATCAATGAATTCAATCATTGAAGTGTTCCTTCGAAATGACACCGTGTAGAAATGCTCTGCAGCTCTTGTTCTAAGCGGCCACGGTGAATTAGATGCCAATGATCGCCCGGAGCCTCGAAGATGGCTCCAAACATTTCAAAGAAACAGAATGCCAGAAATCAGAAAGCTCTCAAATTACTTACATTGCAAATATGTAATGCAAATACCATTTCAAAAATGAGAGAGAAAAGACAATTTTTCAGTTGGAAATTATCTTCCAATCCCAAGGATCTTAACAAAAAAGGGGGCCGCCGTGCCAAAGCATTGCAAAGCTTGCAGCCTCGTAAAATCAACAACCCGTACGAATCCTGTAATGTCAAAATGCTTGCGAATTGGGTCCACTTGTTCGTTCGTAGATTTCATAGGACTTCTTTCAAGGGTTGAACAAGCCCCAAATAAACCCGGCAGCAGTGTCTGCAAAACACGAGCCAAAACCCGATACTTATCATGACTTGTATATAGTCTTCACTCTGTACATATCACTGCCGGTTACTATTTCTGGATATGTCCATGTCATGATCAAACAGCGGGCAGTGACATCACCACTCGGGCCGTCGCTGTTGATTGGTGATGTGTTATTGCTCAATTATCTGCTTTTACAGCTATCGTCCAAAATGCGAGTTCCTGGTCGTTGGATAGAGTCTTTTTGTAGCTCAGTTTCAGGTGGATATCTGTAGAAAATACGAATTGATATGAAATTTCAGCAACATAAACATAATCAATTTACAAGGCACATTATACAATGGAATATCCCCAAAGCTAAGAACAGCTAGGCACCAACACGTCAAGCAGCCGATGCCGAAATGGTTAGCTTGGAGATGTCAAAGCTGGACCTCAGCGCAGCCGAGTACCCCAAGCACTGACCCTGGACCCGAGTCAAGGAAAGAGATTGTCTTTAGCAAAAAACTATGAGAAAGAAAGTTCCAAATAGTTTTTTGAGTGAAGATTGTTGAAACACAAAAAGTCTGTTCCCAAAATTCCAATGTTGAATTCACAATGCGTAAAGATCTCTACAACACTTTTGTTCGGGCAAAGAACGCCTCTCATGCTCCAACAAAGAAATCGAAACCACAAATTATTGGAACGGCTTTAGGCATGGAACATGCCTCTACACTCTCTAAGACTCCAAGTTACTCAAGATGGGGGGTCGCTTTGTTTCAAGCGCTGTACCTGTGTTTTTTTTTCAAGGAAAAGAACACACGAAAGTTGCCAAACAGTACAGGCGACATGGAAGGTACGGGACGTAGAAAGACCTTGGAACCAACATTTGTCGTCACATCAAATGGGCAAACATCAAGGACTTCAAAAAATGAGCAGTTTGATGACAAAGAATTGTTCAGTTTTATGCACCAAACATACAAATTTCAAACCGTTGACTTCATTGCTGACCGCCGTGGCACGCCATCAGGTCTGGCTCGAACAAAGGCCTCGTATCGCACACCTTCCCTCGACTCAAAGACTTCTGTGACAAAATCGTAAGCCTGGGCAATGACAGGTGGAGAATGGTGGAGATTCGGTGAAGAAATCAGCGGCGGGTTGATTAGCAGGTGTCTTGGGAATCAAAATGTCTTGCCATCAATTGATGGTCATTGTTTGGCATAGCTTTCATCTTCTAGGTTTCTTGACAGTGTCGCATGGATTTGCATGTCGCTGTGCCAGGTTTGAGTTGGCCAGGAAAAAGACTGAAGGACCAAAATGCTCGTCCAAATGTAGCTCACACGCATTCAAGTCTGTAGCAGTTGATGAGTGAAACGAGGCGAAGTTCGAGGAGTTCGACGAGTTGCGATCTGGATCCGTTTGCATTGAGAATACATGCGCTCATTGGCTCCCAAGACCTTTGCTGGATCTGCTCCTGGCTTGTAGAAGGGATACACGTACCTCGATGGCAAAAATGAATTTGCTCCGTTGAAAAAGGGAAAATCATGAAATTCTAACTATATTCCATGAAATCGAAATTTCTTTCTTTCAAAAATTGTTTTCTAATATTGATCATATCTTTCAACAATTCCTTTCTTATCCTTTTCTTCTTTTCCTTTTCTTCTTTTCCTTCTCAGGCTGGTCATCCAAGGTGCCAGGGATCATGTCCAGCACTGCAGTTTGACGCCTCAAAAGATCAGCCGTTCGAGATCACCATCTTTGATCCAAAGAGTGGGGACACCACAACGATCGAAAACAAGAACTGAATGAGGCTCTCAAGAGCCACAGAGTCATTCTGACACGTAAGGAACATAAATTCGCAGTATTCTCATTGATTCTCATTGATTCTCATTGATAAGTTCTTCATTTTCCATTCTCATCTTGTGTGACTTCTGCTGCCAAAGGACGCTTGGCATGGGATAACTTGGAGGCATGAAATCCACATGAACTGGTCGCATCAAAGAGGTGCACCTCAGGCACTGCGGCACCCCATGACATGTCCGCTGCGTGCTGTCGCTGTTGGCATTGCTCCTTTTCCATCGCTGGCAGCCCCCACAGTTGGGATCCAAAAATTCTTGCGACACTTGTGATCTTTCAGGATTCTCAACATTGACAACAGCTAACAACTAATAGCTGCTAACAACAGCTAACAACAGCTAACAACTAACCACTAACAAGTAACACCTACTTACAGCTAACAACTCTGTCTTCTAAAAACAGCTCTTTTGCGAGGTCCAGGGACGGTTGCAGCAGCTTCTCCTCGAAAGTGTGGCGGATCATGGTCTTGTCACGTGCCTCTTCCCAGGTGTTCAGCACTGATTCTGCATTGCACCGTTTACGTTTCGCAAAACACAAAGGAGGAGAGATGTGAAATTGTGGAATCTGCTTTGAAAATAAGTGTAACCTATGTTTTAAATTAAACATATTCTAGTTTACCTGAAATATGCAAGACACAAGAGACAAAGGTTCCCAAAAGACACGTTGCCGAGCGGCTTGATCACTCTCCTCCAGCGCCTGGGTGAGGCAACTGAAGAACTGCAAAGAATCGGTTTCAAGGCCTGGATTCTCAAATCTTCAAATGGATGACAATAATAATCCCAAATGAATGAGAATGTCCTCAAAAATTCATGGCATAGTGGAGATACAATCATGTGGAAATGGCAACTCAAATGATTTGAAGGATCCGTTTCTATCGCTGGCACTATGTCACCCTCATGCATGGGCAAGATGCCAGGAAGAAGAACACGTCCACGCGCCAACTCTGTCCCTTCGCATTTGGAGATGCCAAACCTGGAGGGCGTTGCCCCAGCACAACCCTTCCCCCTTCCGTTCTGATGCAAGCTGCAAAAAAAAAGACTTCCTAAAGAAAAAAAATGCTGAAAAATAAGTGCGCCACACTGGTTGACATGTGGGAAGATGCGAGCGCGGTGCCAGTGGACACCGGACATGGATTGGTGCCGAGAAGCCTTTCACCAAGTTCTCGTGGATGTTCTGACAAACCTCCGGCCACACCAAGGCTCTCGCAGCTCCAATGATCAGCACCGCCACAGCATGTTGTGCCGAATGCGTTGAGTCAGCTTGGCCTAACAAAGCGGCAATGACACGCTGCCGAAGTCTTGCCCGGGATGAGGGATGGTAGTGCTTCTGAGTGTGGCTGGTGTAGTACTACAAAAACTGAATCCAGCACAACAAGAATCAAAACACAACAACAAAAATCAAGAACCAAAATTTAAATTCATGTGATTCATTTGATTCATTTGTTTTGATCAAGTCAGGTTCGAAATGGCTGCAGAATCTGTGGTTCATCCACCGAGTTGCTGTTCTGCTCAGGTGGCTTGGCTGCCAGGAAGGTGCCCTGCACAGAAGTGCACGCACCTTGGCTGTCCAACAAGTACTACGTCATAGAATACGTGGTTCAAAAGATCATAGTTTGAATCATAATATTAATGCATTCTATGATGTAACAAGGTAATACCAAATATACCATGAGCATCATAGTGGCAATAGTAGTATAATTGATACCAGTTTCAAAAACTGGATGATAGACAACAATCACTATGACTTTGACCAAAAACCTACTTGAATGGGTTCCACACACGACTCAAAAAACTTGTGGGTTGATCAATGTCACCAAGCACAACGGACAGCATGCTGCTTGGCAGCTTTTGTCCTTCTCAAACTCTTCCGGGGAAGCCAGCAGCAAGTACTTCTTCCACCTGACTCTTTTGAAGAACCCAATCCTAAACTACTCATCTCAACTCCTATGTCCAGAGTTTGGAGCCACACAAGTCTATATGTACTCTGTAGCTGAACTGTTTTTCAAAGAAAGATTGCCTTACAGGGCAGGCTCCATGTAAAAACCGAAGATTTCCGCTGTCCCATCCATTGCCTGTCACACTCAAGCACCAGCATGCCATAGTCCTTGCTCTTGCCTACAAGGAGCTTCTGATCTCAAGGGAGCTTTGGATGCCGAATGCTCAACTGTGTCTGGTCATGTCATTAGGGCATCATCTACACGCTTCAATCAAACTTCTTGCTTCAATCAGTTTCGATCCAATGTGTAATCGAATGGCTTGTGCTTTTGAACGCATACGAACCTCCCCGGTGAGGTGCTTCGATCTTCATCTTCCTTTGTGCTTGGTGCTTGGCGAAGGCGCATTGTGATTGGCTGACATGGAAGGGACATGGGCCTTTGATGAAACCAGATATGTTCATATATGTCTTTCAATTGGTGGTGAGTCCTTTTGCACCATTTCCTATTTTTTCTCAACTTGTTTAATCTTTTCAATCTTGCAATTTCATTGCTGACAAGTTTCTTGGCATAAGCGATGGGCTTCTCCCGTGCCACAACTGCTTGCACTGCCACGTCGGTCACATTCACCGTGCCATTGGGACAGAAGTCGTCGAACTCTTCACCTTGACATCGCCTTGGTTCAGCGAAACAGTTCTCGAGTTCTGTACGACAACAAATCAGCTGCGCCAAGAGGCAGGCAATGCCGGCGCTTCGGTCCAGTGCAGCCTTCAAGGATCTCAGTCACAAAAGATTCATGAGAACCTCCAGTTGTTCAAAAGACCTAAACACAAAAATCTCAAAAAACATATCATACATGTCAGACATGTCATGTATCGATTTTGAGGATGTTCCATTAGTTGTTTGTGGTTTGCTCACGAGGTTTCCATTGCTATTCTGTCAGCCTGCCTCGGTGCACAATGTGCCAATGATCACCAGGAGCCGTAGACGCTGTAGTGATCCTGGGGGCACAGCAGAACAAAGCCCTTTACTTTACAAAAAACACAAACTAAAGTAAAAAGTGAACTAAAAATAAAAAGTCCACCGTTAACTTAAGTTTGTCTGTGCCAAAGCATCTTTGTAGAAGTTGACTGTAACCAACTGTAAATACACAACAGCGACTTTTCACGTCCAATTTGTTGGATCAGGACTCAAGCAGCCTTGCAGGGTCAGATCTCCCAGTTCCGTTTACCTGCCTGGAGAGGTTGAAGTGAGGAATCGGTGGTACGTCGTGCAAGTAGACACTGTCAGGCCCTGAACTTCAGTGACACATTCTGAATCAAATTGAGACATTCTGAATCAATCTGAATCACATTAATCACATTCCCAATTCATCGTAGAAAAATTCAGTGCTCTGCTCACAAACTGCACACAATTGAAGAAAAGTCTGCCACACGAAAAGTTTTGCAGTGCAGGCACTCGCTCGGATCATTGCTGCGTATCTCACTTCATGCTGAGGTTCGTAGACATTCAGGACATAGTCGTAAGCCAGTTGTTGTCCTTGGCTTTGCACGGGAAACCACATCTGCTGCAGGTAGTTGGGTCGCTAATTGGGGGACTCCCCCCATTGCTCGTGGAGGACAAATTCTAGGCGAGCAACGGTAGCATTGGGAGTACATGCGTTCACTGGCACCTGCCAAGGGCGAGTCCAAGTTGTGTAGCCAAGAGAAGCGTGACAAGTATAGTGAAAAGAGTGTGAGAAGTGAAAGACATGTGCTAGTCTGATACGAGCTGTAAGGAAATGCCAAGAGTTCGAGAAAGCAGCAGAGGCAAGTGAGTTCGCACCTGGCACTTTCCAAAGGTCTGTCTGAACTGCGTAGCTGGGTTCGTGCCCCGGGCTGCAGTTGTGATGCTTTGGCATTGTGTATGTCGGAGGCATCCACCTGCAGTGCACATGTCTCATGAAACCTCCAACTGCCATCAAGCGCCATCAAGTGCAATGCCAAGTTCAGAATTTCAAAGCCAACGCATGTGGTGTTTGATGTCCACACAACTCACAATTGAACCAGCCACTCCGTATAGACTGGATTCAGGAGCTCTTTGCAATACCTCAGCAACGCAACACCGTGAAAATCGTGTCCGTTAAATGGTCCGTTCCATGGGGCTTCTCAAAATAGGGGACCCACAACATCCATGGTTTCTTACTACTATCAATGGTACCCCATCGATCATGTGGAGACTTAAATCATCAAAGCAAATCCATGATTTTGAGAAACCAAATGATGTGGAGAACTCCAGGAGTTCAACGAGGAGCGAGAGGCTGAAGCTGTGAGGCTTGGGCGTCACGTTGCACGCGCCACTTCTCAATCTTGCCATCGGGCGGATCATCCAAAGCCAAAAAGAAAAAGACCTCAAAGGACGCAAGAAATAGAATTTAAATAGAAAGAAATGTGAAGAAGAATTGGAGGAGAAACTATCAAGTGTTCAAGTCTCTTTTTGATGGAAATAGCAGTTTCTGATGGTGCAAAAGTATGGATTACTGTCTAGTATATAATCTGGTATGGATGAGGTGCGTTACTCCAGAAATGGATCCGGCATCAGCAAGCTCTGTTGAAATCCCACTTGAAATAAACGTCTTTTTGGCTTATCATTGGCAATTCCTGCCCTATCGTGGCCACTCAATAGTTGTCTTCTTGCAACATCTTAAGAACCTCGAGTGAAGAGATGCAACAACTCAATTTTTTCTACTCTCCGACTAAGCATCTCATTCCCAAGCAAAGATGAATAGTTTGCTGGTCCACCCATACTTCCTGACCAAATATGTTACGATCTCCCCACCCCGCAACTGCGTAAAGTGAATGCCCACATCTTCAATGCTACGCGAAATCGTCCGAAGAAAAAGTCGTGCACTTGGGCAACTCAGATTGGCCAAAAGACATCGATCTCCCACTGTGGCTGTCCAGGGACAGGCCTCCTGAGGTGGCATGTTGCAACAGTTCTCCGAAAATGAAAACACGAAAAGATAGAATTACAAACAACAAGTTGTATATAAACAAAAGGTTAAAAAAAAAACATCTGCAGGTTCACTTAAGTTCACAAGTTCACAACATACAAAAAAAACATGAAAACATAGACTTCCTCCAGAAGTGTCCTTTTTCATTTTCATTTTGGCGTCCAAGTGTCGTGATGGCCTCGAGGAAGCGGCTTTTGATGTTCTCACAGACTTCCCGCCACACCATGGCCCGGGCAGCACCGATGAACAGCACTGCAGCTCGTTGTGCGCCAGCCGACCTAAGAAACAAAACAGGAAAGCAAAGGAAAGCAAACGAAAATGGCAAACTGAGAAACACTTTTCAGAGATCGTGGCAAAAGAGAATACATCGAAAGTCAAGGTAAAGAACAATTAGAAAGAATGCGTTGTCAGCTGCTTCTCGTGCCCATTTAGAAATATCTATGGGCGGCTCATTTCAAAACCTGTGCGAGCTGCGACTTTGCGCCAGCTCGATGCTTCTCTGGTGCTCCAGGCGCTTCTTTGGATGCCTTGGTGACGTGCTTCCTAAACAGAGCCGTCCAAGGCCACAGCACTGAGTTCCCATCAACTTCTGGGACAATGTCTTTGTGACGTTCCAACAGACGTTCGCCAAGGGTTTGACTGCATAATTTTCAACATTTGACGAACTTTTCAAAGTCTAACAGAGCTATCAAATTCCCACTTCACGTGTGGCCCTGTCACATCCCTCGGCACATATTAGCACTGTCACCACATGGGTTCTTCAAATCATAAGAGAGATGTCATTCACGCTATGCCAAAGTTTTTTCCCTGAAAAATAACATAGTTTACTATGTTTTTACCATCAGGGTTGCGAAACCAAATGATTTTCATTACTAAAAACAAGAACCATTCAGCGGCATCCCGATGACTTGACGTCACCTGCCCCCGTACACCCCAAATCGCTGGGTTTCATCCCCAGTACTGGTACAGTGACCCAAGAAAGCCTCACATTGGACGAACCAACTCTTCTGCTCTTTCAATACCTGTGACACCAAATCTTTTGGGGCAAGGGCTGATAGGTCCTCTCTTGTTCTATCCACCCTTTCTCAACTGATTTCTCCTTTCTTATTCTGTTTGTCCAACTGTTTCTCTTTGCTTGTTTCGCTAAGGCTCCGAGGTGAAGACGAACTGCTCCAGCTGTGGGGGCTCTGGAGGCCTCGGAGCGATACGGATCACAGAAAGCAACAAACAAACTACGATCTCTTTAAAAATGGAAATTTGCATTATAAAACTAGTTTTAAAAACTAGTTTTAAATATGTTTTATATAGAAATATGGTAGTTTCCCAAACTAGGGGACCCCCAAATCATCTTTGATCAAGCATTAGTAGTACTAAACCAACCATTTTTGGGGTACCCCCATTTTGAGAAACCCCATATATGGAAATATCTAGAAATATATGGAAATATAATTGTAAAAAACATAGACTAAGGAAGAATATCATCAATCATAAATACAGTAAGAACAAGACGAATGATAGGACAAAAACACATCTCCAATGATAGAAGGATAGAGGAAACAAACATATGGAAGGCTAACACAAAAATTAATAGGAGAATGATAGGAGATGGACAAGAATAGGACCTGGAATGATGGTTCGCTGCTAGATTGCATCCTCACCAAGGCTTCAGGGGAAATGAAGCTGAGAATGACATGCAAACATGTGGCTTAACTCTCCAAAAGATCTGGCAGTGCGCCAAGCAGTTGTGGTTTGACACATTGAGTTCGTGGGAGTTCAAAATGTTACAGAATGGTGTATGCAGGCATGTATATTTACCAGTAGTACCGCACAAGGCGGTGGCAGAAGTTTCCAAGATAGGAGCACTATAGGAGTGTGCAGTTGTGGTTGCGACGATTGATTGTCCGAGGGATCCGAGAACTGAACATCACTTGGGCCTGACTTCCTACCAATGTGAGCATGGATCTGGCCACTTGACTGGCAGCCTATCTGTCTAGCTATCTTTCTATCAGTGGATCAGTTTTCTTTCTGTCTGTCTGACTGTCTATCTATCTATCTATCTGATGATCTATTCGTTTATCTATCTGCCTATGTACTTGTCTTTCTATCTACCTCACTATCTATTTATCTATCTGCCTATCTATCTATCTGTCTATCTATCTACCGAATTATTTGTCTGATCATCTATGTGTCCATCTGTCTATCTTTCTGTCTATCTACCTGACTATCTATCTACTTTTCTATCTGACTCTCGTTTCGTCTACCTATCTGTCTATCTATCGACCCATCTAGCCATCTGAATCTGGCTATCCAATTGTCTGTCTATTCCATCTATCTATTCTAGCTATTCTATCTATCTATCTATCTATCTATCTATCCATCTATCTATCCATCTATTCATCCATCGATGCATCTATGTATCTGACTATCCATCTAGCCACCCATCGATCTGACTATCGACTTGTCGATCTATCTGGCTACCTCTTTGTCTAGCCATCTTTCGTCTATCTATTCATTTACCTTCCAAATGTGCTTCGATCATGAAGTGTTTTGCATCTAGGTGTTTGGCCACTTTTGATAATTGGACCTTGCAAAGGTGTTCCGATCATCAAGTGTTTTGCTACTTTTGACCTGCAAATGTGCTTGGCGCGCAAGCGTTGTGCACATTTTGGCCACATAAATCACGAAAAGTGACGCGAAACGCAAGTGTTTTCCTACTTTTGTCTCCTGTGTTCAAAAAGTGTCAAAACGTGCTGTGTTTTGACACATTTGCTTCAATTTTGTCTCCTGTGTTCCAAAAGTGTCAAAACGTGCTGTGTTTTGACACATTTGCTTCAAAATGTGCTTCTCGCCCTGGCCGCGTGCACTTTTTCGGACCTGCAACTTTCAAAACTTGTTAAAAACCACGAGTTTTTGCGACTTCGGACGTGAGAATGTGCTTCGCGCGCAGGCGGCGTGCCAATTTTCATGATCATATGACATCTCCGAAAAGTGGCCCGAAACGCTGGTAAAATTGCAGTTTTTATTTCGGTACGAGATTTTATCTTAAAAATTTGCTTCGCGCGCAGGCGCGTGCCAGTTTTGAGAATCATGAGTCATCAAAAGTGCTCCGAGCATGTAGTGTTTTTACGATTTTGACTTCCAAATGTGCTCGGCGCCTAGGTTTTTTAACGATTTTGCCAGTTGCCTCTCCCAAAAGTGCTCCGAACCTGACATGTTTTTACGATTTTGACTTCCAAATGCGCTTCGCGCCCAGGTTTTTTAACGATTTTGCAAGTTGCAACTTCCAAAAGTGCTCCGAACCTGACATGTTTTTACGATTTTGACTTCCAAATGTGCTTCGCGCCTAGGTTTTTTCACGATTTTGCAAGTTGCAACTTCCAAAAGTGCTCCGAACCTGACATGTTTTTACGATTTTGACTTCCAAATGTGCTTCGCGCCTAGGTTTTTTAGCGATTTTTGCACACACCTTCCGCCACAGTGGTCCGCACCCGCCGCTTTAGCGAGGTACCCTTCTGGACCCTCCTGATGCACAAAACCTTGCAAAACACAGCATCTCGCGACTTTCCTAACATTTTGGCGCGCTCGCGCTCTCATCTTTCTCACATCTCTTCTTTCTCACATCTGCATAGGCGATCTACCCTAGCTGAGTTGTCCATATTGTCGGAAGTTAGACTTCTAAACTTCCTTCGATTAGTATATTTGTAGACGCACATGTGTTTGTATGTGTCTGTAGAATGCGCAGTGACAACGCTTAAAAAGTAGCTTTGCAGTGTTGCAGATTTAGACAGAGCGCAGGCAAAGGTCTTGGAGATTAAAAGGAAGTTGTGAAGATGGTGCGGGGTGTCAACGGTGTCGATGTGAGATTCCCTGACCACAATGGCCGCCCTGAATTGTGCAGCTCAGGGGCAGATGTATCCGATAAATCTGCAGCACCATGCCTTTGCAAAGTCACTTCCGGACGAGCATGAACAAAGGAAATGCAGCCGCAAATGACAAAGGAACCTACGGGAACCGTCAACTGCAATACTAAAATGTTGGGAAATGCAGAAGAGTTTACGCCTTGCGTGCTGGATCATCAAAATTAAGATTTAGTACATTCCAATGCGCAGCCATTGGAAAGGTTGTATTTGTGGAAAGTACATTCCGTTTCTCAAAGATTAAAAAACCATCCATCTCCTCTTTGCACCTTTTCCGAGACCAAAAAAGCCAAGACCTTTCAAAGTCATTTCCAACCACAGGTCCAACTGCGAGCACGTCAGAAGATACAAGGAAATTGCAATGCTGCCTTGGTCCATTGATTCATGCTGATGATACTCCCCAGTCATGCATCAATATGATCCTTCAAATACCTAGAACAAGCAATTAAAAATAATGCCCAACATCATAGTGGCTGATACCGCATGTGTGCGCGTACATCTTCAAATATATATATATATATAGATATACAGCATGTGTGCAAATACATCTTCAATACATATGCAAATACACATATGCAAATTTATCTGCCCTCATATTTGTCTTATTGTACGTTCCACGGTCCGTTTTTATGTTTGTATTGTAAATGATATTTGTACATTTGACATACAAGATACCCTACTATGTTCCTATGTAGCCTACATAATATTTGCATTTCTAAGATATCGCTTACCACCTACTGTCGGTGCCCGTCTGTGCTGTGCTCCACCAAGGAACTGCCAAAACCCGCAAGGCTCAGCAGCCCGAGACATCGCCAGAAGCGGCCCATCGCCACAATGTTGGTCCATGGCGGCTGAAAAGATGGGACTCTACGGGCTCTTCGTGGCTGTAAAGCGGAGCCACAAGCACTTTAAGTGAAGTCCTGAAGAGTCTTTGCTATACAAAATTGCAAAAAGTAGTGAACATACTACATTTTTCGAGTGCTTTAGATCAAAGTCTGACACGTATAGAGTATCCAATTCATTATTATAGAGTCTTTTTCAACTTTCTGATGCTTTGCGTTCTCCCAGCGTCTTTCTACATTGCAATGCTCTGCGTTGGCAAAAAGTGTTGTGTGTCTTACGGGTTTGGCGCCATGTTTCAAGTCCTGGACCTACAACACATGACTGGAAGACTACACAGACTTGGAAGCTATGGGACCCGCTTCAAAGATATCAGCAGGTACCTTCAGGTACCTTAAACGAGCTGTTCATCGCAAGAACTCCCTTGAATCCAAATTCCAAATGGGCTTCATGAACTCAAAGCAAGGACCTTCGCGAAATCTGATCCTGCAACCATAAGCCAATGTCTGCATTAGGTCTCCTTCCAAGAATATCCTTTGGACACCAAGTAGGCCAAATACTCGCGGAAGTGCGGCCGGGACTTGCTCGGCACCTGGCAGTGTTTTGGAAAGTTCGGATGTTCGCAGTGCAACGTAGCGAATTCATCTTTCAAAGCATCATTTTCTATCCAAGGCAACATACTGCAAAGGATGTCTTGTGACAAATGCATTCTGCAAAATTCAAACAGAAATTCTCTCAAATCAAATAACTTTTTGAAATCCTCTCAAATCAAACAAGGTCAATGATTTTATGTTTCCTCCCCACCTGCAGCCCCACCAGCACGCGAGCCACATCAGCACCGTGGCCACGATAGTGGAAGAGCGAAACATTGAAATCTGCCACAGAGGTTGCGACAGCTGCCAACCATCAATTCGATGCAATCATTACATCGAAATACATTGTACAACATAAATATAAACCATGTATGTCTATAAATATAAATACATCAATGACATCTTTGTTTATATACAGATCTACATACAATATTTATATATACATATATACATATATACATATATACATATATATGAATATACAGTACTTATTTACTACATCTGGCATAACTTGATTCGGTGTAGATGTAACCTGTGTTTCCCTTGGCTTGTCCAAAACGGGCCCCTGCCACTGCTCAGCACCTGATGGCAGCTGTTCCAAGAACTTCATCAAAGCTCCAGGTTTCTCCGGGAATTCGAAGCTAAAGAGGCCCTCCTTCGAAGCATTGCAAGCAATGCGCTAAGCAATGCGCTAAGCAATGCTTCAAATTGAATGCGTTCAGAAGTTGCAATCTTTTACTTCTATTTCTCACAGGACGATACGAAATGTTTGTACTGTGAGTTCTTGCTGGACAACTTGACTTTGCCAATCGACAATGGCAGCTTCAATTGAGCTTTCAAGGTTGGAAGTCAATGCAGTCAGCTCTGCAGAGAAGCCACAGATGCCGCAGTCAATCTATGCAAATCTCAAGTGATTTCTGCAATTGCACTGGTCTTGAAGTACTGATGGCTTAAATTGAGAATCTGCAGCGATGGTGAGGGTGTGTGTGTGTGTGTGTGTGCGTGGGGCTAAGCTATCATCGCTGTAAACCATCCCGTTCTGGAGCACTGCCCGAACCTCTGTCGTGAGCTCCACTGGTGCACGGCCACCTGTTCAACAGTCACCAGTGGAAAAACGTCTCTACCTGGGTGAGGGAATATGTCACTTCAAAAACTGATCCATAGTTCTGACTGGTGAGGAAATATCCATGGCAGCTTCTCAATTGCAAAATTCCATAGTTCA
Source organism: Symbiodinium kawagutii (assembly GCA_009767595.1). Lineage (NCBI taxonomy): Eukaryota > Dinophyceae > Suessiales > Symbiodiniaceae > Symbiodinium > Symbiodinium kawagutii. The sequence goes on along the minus strand of VSDK01002462.1, from coordinate 87,408 downwards.
AGTTAGGGGTTTTGAATAACCCCGTCTCTCCAGTCCAGAGCAAAAGTTTATCTACTGAAAATATACATTCTAGGGAATGCAAATAAACATACTAATAGAATCTACATTATGAATGTTCCTTACATGAATTTCTCAACTGCATAAATTGACATGTCTCTACCTTTGCTTAAGCAACTCTTCAGAATTATCTCACCAACTCTTGAGCAATTGATTCATCTGTGCTTAACATCTTTTCTCGCGGTCGCCCCACCTATGAGGCTTCGTCCGTGCGTCTTCGCCAACTCATTCTGACTTAGATCCATGACGTCGTAGCCCGCGAGCCTTCCAATTCTGTGTCTCTTCATGGGACCACGTCTCTTCCATGTCTCTTCCACGTCTCTTCCATGTGTCTTCCATGTTTTCGCGTCTCTCGGCTTGAGAGCCTTTGCAAATGTTCACAAACATCACATCACAGGCATCACCAAGTCTTAAGGAGTCACATCGTCACATCCGCTACCACTGTCCCTCCTGAGGCTGTCAATGGCCGTCTTCCGATCTGCCTCCGATGGGGCCTCACAGGATCCAAGGTGAAGAATTCTCAGCACTGCAGTCGAACCTGATCGAACCTGGAAACCTGGGAAGCCCGCCTGGAAACTCATGAAGATACTCGCAGGGTTTCCGCTGATGCGGTAGGTAAACTCCTTCAGAAAGAAGATTGCTTGAAGATTGCTTGAAGATTGTTTGTAATATCTTGTGATTCTATGGTGCCATGAATTCCATAAATTCCATAAAACTGAAGAAAAGACATGTTCAAGCAAGGCCCCGTTCACGTTGCTCTCTGAAAGCATCACTTCAAATCACAGATCCACATGCTTCGTGTCATGACCCAGAGCTCCGTGACATTGCGCGGGAAGATAAGTCGGTAGAAGTCGATGAAAGCGCCTGATGTGGAAACCAACAAACGCAGGCTGCGCAAGGTGGCATCTCCAGCAACACTTTGTGTTGAGATGTGTCACGTCGATTCGTTCCAGTTCTTGCACCAACCATGAAGGTACAGGAAGTCTGCGGAAGACAACAAAGAAAGGTGGGCTGAAGAAGATATCAAAGGTATGCCAAGGTTCGGAAAAATGTCATTTTCAGGTGGTGAGAAAATGGAGCAGTTTTGCATCACCGACTATTTTCCGTGGATCAGACATCAATGCCACATCTATGCATGGAGTCGGTTTCCAGCCCAGCCTGGTTTTTCAGGGATGTAAACTGCCTGAGTTGTGACTTGGAAGCGTTGCTCAGTGGCATTGCTAAGCACTGTGTGTTTTGCTGGTGCTGCAAGCTTTCAGGCAACAAGGCTGAGACTTAGTCTTCAGAAAATTCACTTCACTTCGCTTCAAAAACTTATCAAAGCAGAAGGGTCTTCTCTTTGCCAAATGTCGTTGTGAGAAGGACTCTATCGCTAGCAGTGTCTTGCTCCAACCTACTGAATCGATGATTGTCTGCCCAGGTACAATGTGGGTCTCAGAAGTATCTGCTCGTTCCGACACAAAGCGCAGCCGATCCTTGGCATTTGAGGAATTCGACTGCGGGATGGAGATGATATGGCCCAGAGTGGTGAGGGATATGTTGATGTGCACTGTGCATATGTACAATAAAAAATAATATATATATATACATGTGTTACAGCATGTAGTACATAGATGGTACATATCTAGAGCTATGTAGATACTGGCATCGGGGCATGCAATGTGAAGCTCAGGTCTTTGACTTTTCCTCCACTGCCCCAGCTGCAGCACTTAGCCAAGCAGCGAAGTCCATGTTGGCACCGCTGCTCACTGCAACCAGGGTCCCACCCTGCCATGGCGAGGCCAAAGTGGCACATCGTTCAGGTGTTAAGGTGCTTATCATGAAAAATGAAAGACTTAAAGAAACCAAACATAACTAAGAACATAACTAAGTGTTTAACAAAGTGTTTAACATAGTGATTAACTAAGTTCTAAAAAATCGAACTGCCCACACTTTCTTGGGTCAGGTTGACCTTGAGGAAAATCTCCTGCCTTCCGAACGCTGTTCTCCAAGGCGTATCGCTTAAGGCCAGCTGTGGCCAAGGCCCCAGCAGGCTCCAGGACGACCCCTGAACCGCGCTGGACCTTCCCGTGGATGGACTGCAGATTCCACTTTTTCAACGAATAAGTGGAATACATATTGAAACAAATCGACTAAATAAGTCTAAGACTCTAAGACTATTTTATTTTTGGATAGAATAGTCGGTTAAATGAGTCTAAGACTATTGTGAGTTCTATGATGTGTCATATAATCATTTTTGTATTTTTTCATCTGTAGGTTGATTCTTCTCTTTGTATAATCTGTGAACGTATTTTTGTTACATATGAATCCATGATAATTCATGTGTGTGTGTGTGGGTGGGTTCGCTTGAAGTACTGTATTGTGTTTTTTCCTAAACGTGCTAGCCAATCTCATCTAAGCCGAAGGCTATACTCAATCGACTCAACCTTTCAATATGTTTGGACGACCATCCATCACAAGGACATTGCTTCCGAGGCACGTGTGTCTTTAAAGGAGTCTTTGATGGCAGCACAAATCTCGTCCTTTGCTGAGAAAGGAATGCAAAAGCAGCAATTGGAAGCCGCATCTTTTCATTTCTTCTCACGTCTCTGCGTTGGGATCATAGTTTTGGGGCTCTGCAACAAAGAGAAAGGGAAAGTTTCTCTTTGAGAAAGTTTGGGGCCTAGCTTAAGGTTTGAAGGACAGGGAGTCCCTGCCCCCAAGGCACCGTGGAGACTGTGATCATGTCGTCCACATGGTTGGAGCAGAGGCGAAACGTCTCATCTCCGACTCTCGCCACCTGCGTTGAAGCACAAAGAAAATTCTGAAAGAAAAACAGATGTAAAAAAAGAGAGAGAAAAGATAGATGTACAAAAGAAAGAGACAAAGAAAAGATAGATGTACAAAAGGATAAGAAATTCTGAACGAAAGAGACGAAGAGGATCAAAGAGGCATCTCTAAAAGGAAGAGATGTAAAAACAGAGAGATCAAAATGTTCTGATGTCAAATCAGGGATTCTTCGACACCAGAAATCATTCTGGGGAAGAGTGTTCGCTTCAAACAAGATCCTGTTTCGCTGTGCGTGCATTCAAGCCTGTCTGCAAAATACACCTAAATAAGCCATACAACTAGTTGATGGAAGAGACCTGCATTTGCTTCCATTGCAAAATTTGTGACGCTCCCAAATGACCATATCAATCCACATCCAACAAGAATCATAAGGATAGAAATTGATAGAAAAAAGTGAATAAATTGTAGCATCACATTGCTGATCACCGAATCATCGAAGCAGCTTGCAGATTTCCACCCAACTCTGTAAGGGTCAAGATACCGCAGCACCGTCCGCGAATAGGCCGACCTTAGCGATTTGCAGCACGATCACGGTACCAAGAATCCCCTGCCACGCAAAAATCGAATTTGTGTCTTCCTTCCGGAGTTCAGATTCTATTCCGAATTATTGGCCCCTAGGAATTGCAAAAGCAAGCCCTATCTGATGGATTTCCCTCACATTTGGAGACAAAACAGAGTGAAGTGTTTAATGAAAAACGAAAACAACAAACATTAAAATCAAGGTCCGAAAACACACATTTGGGGAAACGACATCTTCGAGGTCCGAAAACAAAATAATCTATTTGGGGCTGGTTACGGGATGTTACAGGTACCAACCGATGTTTTGCACCGATGTCAAGGCACAGAGGGCAACGTAACGATCTCCTTGGCACGAAGGCTTTCGGTCATCGCTGCACTGTCGATCGCTTCGACGCCAATGACCTCACCGGTGCTGCTGTTCCCCTGAGATCAAAACAACCTATTCATAAAGCATTCTTTCAAATCATCATAAATCAGGCAAATAACAAAACCTATCCATAAATCATTATAAAAGAACAAAAACTTGGAGAAAAGATCAGAAAACAAAAAGAAAACAACACCACAGTTGGAAACATGGGCCCAAAGGAGAAGACAGCTGAGGCAGCCAGGGAGGAAGACAAGCTAACGATCCTTGCATTGTTTCCCAAAAAATTCAACCCCAGAATTCCGGTTGCAATTTCAACCCAAGCCAAGCCTTGATGTCAGGCTTCACGGCCTTTAGGAAAGCAGCGACACCAGCCAATAGGCCGCCACCGCCCACGCAACAGAAGACTGCCTCCACGTCCTCCTGTGTGCGATGTCTCTTCACCGATAGCCACGAAATACGACAACTCCAAGATCCAATCTGATGCAATCTCGTTCCCAAGCCCCCCTGCGTTGACTAAAGCAAAATCTGCTGGTGACTTCAAGGTTGAGATCCCGTTTCAACTTCAGCATCATGGATGGGGGAACGCCTGAAGTCCTGTCTCCTCAGCAAATCTTCATCTGTTTCCCTTCCCAGGGCGCACCTTTGTTGTCTGCTCAAGGATTTCCTGAATTCAAATTCCAGCTTTCTGGAGAACATGGAAAGAAACTCTGAAGAGAAAGATCTTGAATATTTACTTCTACATTAAATATCTTTCATATTCACTTGTTTGAAGAAAATCTCTTCATCTTGACTTCTTGAAGACACGATCCGCGCTCTTCTGCATCTGTCATCCATCGGTGCAATCGATATGACCCCAGGCCTTGCCAATGGTCCCTTGCCCAGCAATCACCAAGGGATCGTTGAACCTCAACTCCCCAGCGTCAATCTGTAGAAGCCAAGGACAAAACTCCTGTCATCTTCACCCAATTTACACGGAGTTGTTTGATGCCCATAGCTATGGTGCTTTGTTTCAACCACAAAGCATATGAACACCATGTGAACCCCATGTTTTCATCATAAAGTCAGACGACACTCCGGGTTTCACTTTGCCGCTCAGGGATACCACTAAAATCTATTGACTTCGAGGAGCGGATGGACAATGACTCTGCCCTCAGCTTTCATGCATTCCTTAGTCCGGGTGAGGTAAGGCTTTCATAGAACCCTTTCCTAGTTCAGAAACTTTTTGAAACTCTGAGACCAAGGCTTGTAACCTCGAAAAATCATGAAAAATCATGAAAAATCCCTAGATTGGATGAGATAAAGTGGCTGCCAGTCCCGGTACTGAACCGGAGTTGAGCAATTCACTCTGCCACGGGTGATCCCTAAGAACTCAAGGTGTTGTGGCTTGACTTGCTGCCTGCATCTGTCCTTCTTTCAAGGAGGTTCCAAGCAGAAATTGACATGCTACAATTGTGAAGTGCTTGAAAGGTACACCTTTCACATCACCTTTTCTAAACTCCCGCAACTCACACTGTTCACAAAACTGCTCAAGTTGGAAATGTGAATGTGCAAAGATGCACACGATGCAGGTGCACTGCCAGATGTTGGGAAACCAAGAGTCCAGGGTGGCAGCGTAAGCAGCATCGTAATTGTCTCCCACAAGGATGACTTCGGACTTGTCGTTGGAGAACCTACAAGCGTTTCAAATCTGTCAGATCCCCGGTCGAACTGCTTCGCTCAGATGATATAGGTAGTTCGATGAATTCCTAAATGTTTCTACCTTTGACATTCAAATTCATTAAAGCTCAATTTATCAAAGTTTGATTAATTGAAGCTTCTCATAGTTTCTCTCAAATTCAACTCTCATCAAGAGATGCCTCTACACTAGCGAAGCGCCTGCGCACAGCATCCACTTTGATGTTGGGCGTGGTCTGCGGCATGAAAATCTTTGCCTGGCACTGGGGTTCGCCCGCTAAGGACAGCCATGCTCAAATAAGACCAGCTTTCTGATTTTTCTTGTAGCTCCTCAAGTTGAAAGCAAGATAGCTCCATAACTAGATTTCTTCGATTTTCTTTATAGCTTTTTGAAGCAAGGTGAAGGGTCGCTTCAGCAAGGTTAAGGGACCCCTTACAGCTCATTGACTTTACACCAGCTCAGCTCCGCACCGAGATGTCCAGGGCAGATGCAGAGAAGGCCACGCCCTGCGCATGGTTGCCGGCAGAGCAAGCGCAAATGCCCATGGCCTCCGAAAGGCGGAAAGCAGAGCATGAAAAGAGCGAAGTCCAAAGCAAAGGCACGTTATTGGCTTAATTGCTTAATTAAGCATTGATGAATCATACTTTGTAGGTAGGACTAGGTGCGAAGAGTTTGCTCAGAAATTGCCACAAGCTCAAAAGCTGGGCAGGGCCTTCTCCTCAG
>VSDK01002462.1:73738-76238 GCA_009767595.1 Symbiodinium kawagutii | reverse complement strand
TGACCGAATGTGACCCTGTCCAGTAGGGGTGGTCGAGCAGTTCGACGAAGTGCCCAGGGCGCGACAGCACTGCCTAGAAAAGAAACAGAAATGAAAAGAAAGAGAAACAGAAGGAGATAAAACTAGAGGGAAGAGAGAAGAGAGAGAAGAGAAGAGAGAAGAGAGAGAGAGAGAGAGAGAAAAAGAGTGGTACCGAGATGAGGAAAGGTAAAGAAGAGCATAGGAGAGGCAAAAGAAGATGAAAAGGAGAATATGAAAAGAGGAGAGGAAAGACAGGAAAGAGAAGAGGAAAGAGAAGAGGAAAGAGATGAAAAGAAAGGAAAAGAGGAGAGGAGAAAGAGGCTAATGGTGGTTCACCTGAGTCGAAAGCGAAAAAAAATCCATTGATTCCAAGATAGATAGTTGTGTCAAAGGATTCGGTTCAATTCCTTTTTGGGGGCAAATCTCTGTTTCATGTGAATTCAATGTTGCGGCTTTGCTTTCCAAAATCTTCTTAAGGTGAGAGCAAGACAACAATATGTATACGTTTCACCCAGACATCATTCAGAAGATACTGCGAAATTTCAATATCAACAACCGAAAGAAAGAAGAGAAGAAAATGAGTTCAACATAGTTCAACTGTTGATATCCCAACTGCCCCTTTGGATGTGCAGAGTGTGCCTTCGATCCGCTGCAAGCTTTGCGTTGGTACCAAGATCTCCTTTGAGCCGGAGTTTTGTGAGAGTCAGTGGATCCTCAAAAAGGAACTGAACAGGAAATGAAGACCGGAAAGATTCTCAGTTCAAAGTATAGATTCTGTGGATAACTTGGCTCGGCTATAAATCAACCCATTTGATTTGAGACAAGCAGAGAATTTTCAGCAAATTGGCGTGTACTGATTCTCACAGGGCAGCTCCTTGATCTCAACACCCCCAAGTTGCTTCAAGCGCCGGTGCAAATCATCCACCTGCATCTGTTCCACAGAGGAGGAAAGATGATGTTACGATGTATCTGTTCCATTGATGTTGCACGATGTTGATCTCTCCAAAATTCTCCGAATCTCCGCGAGTGATAAGTGCAACGTATGCTGCTTCTGCACAAATCCAACACTCTTTTTCAAGAACCACCGGCGCACAAAAAATGCACAAGTACAATACCGACTAAATGCCTTGCGTTCCATCAGTCGTGGTCTCAAGCTGTCGACAAGGAAAGCCGACGCGATTGGAATTATATACAGTACATGTGTTAGGTGAGGATTGCCACGCAATTCTATAAGTTGTTTCAGGATATGACATTTGTAGCATATGAATTTACATAATTTGGTATATACTGGAAATAGGATCATTTTGAAATGTCTTGTAATTGCGTAGCAAAACATCTCGTGAGCCTCGTGGTGCAGTCTGATAACTTTCGTCAGACAAAGTCACACATCAACTAATTTCCGGTCACCAAAGTCTTCCAGCCTTTGCATTTCTCTCAGAGTGGCTTGAGGTAAGTGGGGTGGTGTAAGTTTTTTCACCGAGTGCTCTTCACCAAGAGAGGTGCTCTGAGTGCCTACCGACTCAACCGTCTCAGTGCCCATGCCCGCTGCTCTCATCAGAAGCAAGGCTTCAACAACTTGAGAATTGATTCCAAGCCAGGAACCAAATTCTCTTACGACACTGTCAGGCTGACCTTTCAGCTCCATGGCACTTTTGCTTCCCAAGTTCACGGCGGCCGTTTGCATTCTCTGCATCTGTTTTTGCTTTTGCTTTCTGAGCTGTGCAGCCTTCTTGTAAGCTGTCCTTCTTCGTGCTACTGACTGGATATGTATGACGCAGTGGATGAAGGCTGCAAAGTCTGCATTGCTGACCTCTACCCCAGCAGACATGTAGCTCAAGACAAATGTACGACTCTCTTCATAAGCTCGGCCTTTGGCATCCAAAATGATGGAACCCAAATACCAATGGTAGAACTTCAAAAAGCTCAACGCGGCTTCGGGGCTGAAGGAAACTTGTTGCGACAGCAGGAGCTCTTTCACCGAGACGGGGCCACGGTCGAGTCGATGCGCCTCCAGGTGCTTCATGACCGCGCAGGTCGAAGGCCATCCATGCTGGAAGGCCAAGAAGCGCCGGGTACCTCCCGTGGTCACTGATGTGTTCATGCATCATATATGTATTAGTATGTATATACAGTTATATACATGTATATTAGTATATCGTTTTTGCTATGTGTTTGTATATATATATATATATATTATTATATATATATATTACTATATATATATATTATTATTATTGTATATTATTATATCTATATACGATGTATGTGCAGGAAAGGTTGCAATCAAAACACAAACAGCCTACGGTAAAATATGGCAAAGTAAACCACTTGCCTAGTACAGTAAAAGTCTACTGCGTGCGGAGTCCCAGCTACACAAAGACAACAGGTCCGGGAAAAGGCTTCGCACTTCTTGCCTTTCATCGGTTTCCTGCTTCACGCGCAGAAAGCTTTCGACAATAATTGCCAGTAGAATCTTCAA
>VSDK01002462.1:10068-62599 GCA_009767595.1 Symbiodinium kawagutii | reverse complement strand
GCAGGCCTCAAACACAGTCAAGATTCGAGTTTAAGAGCACAGAAGCAAGCAAGCAAGCAAGCACTAGGCAAGCAGGCAGGCAGGCAGGCAAGCAGGCAGGCAGGCAAGCAAGGAAGCAAGCAAGCAACAAGCAACAACACAAAGCGTCCAAAACATGGTGTTTTCTGAGGGTTCAGACGCAGCATTAGGCACCCAAAGTCTCGCTTGCGCAGGCCTCAAACACAGTCAAGATTCGAGTGTAAGAGCACAGAAGCACGCAAGCAACCAAGCAAGCAAGCAACCCAAGCAAGCAAGCAGGCAAGCAAGCAAGGAACCAACGCAAGCAAGCAAGCAGGCAAGCCAGTAAGCAAGGAAGCGAGCAAGGAGCCAGCAAGCAAAATAATGTGAATCAGCGAGGCAAGCAGCCAAAGCGGCAAGCAACGAAGCCAAAGCAAGCGAGCAAGGAAGCGAAAGAATGTGAATCAGCAAACAAGGAAGCAAGCGCAAGCAGGCAACCAAGCAACGAAGGAACTAAGCAAGAAAGGTACTAAGAGCACAGAAGCAAGCTTAGGGAGCCAACTGCGCGTCCAAAAACCGATGTTTTCAAGCTGAAAAGCAACCCAAGCAAGCAAGGAGCCAGCAGGCGAAATAATGTGAATCAGCGAGCCAAGCAAGCAACCAACCCAAGCAAGCAAGCAGGCAAGCAAGCAAGGAACCAATTCAAGCAAGCAAGCAGGCAAGCCAGTAAGCAAGCAAGCGAGCAAGGAGCCAATAATGTGAATCAGCGAGGCAAGCAGCCAAAGCACAAATAATTGTTCCTGTCGTACAACCTTCGATTACTTTCCCAGCATCAAATTCTCAGTAGGGTACGACCGACCTGTCTCACAACGGTCTAAACCCAGCTCACGTTCCCTATTGGAGGGTGAACAATCCGTCTCTTTGGGACGTCTGCGTCTCAATGATACACAACGAAGGATCAGAGAGCAACGTCGCCATGAACACTTGCCTGCCACAAGCCAATTATCCTTGTAGTAACTTTTCTGAAACCGGACCTAATGGGTCGATAGGCCATGTTTTCACAATTTGTATTCGTACTGAAAATCAAAAGAATGTCATGTCCAGCTCGCCAACACCGGGACTCCTTTTCTCCCGGGGTCGGCGGCAGGGGCGGAAGCCCTTAAATCCGGCGATGCCGTAGTTGGCCCAATACCAAGCTAGCTTGCTACCCCGGGTCGCGCTCCTGCCGCCGACCCTGGTTTTTACAGTGTTTTTTGCACTTGGCTTGAAAAAACGACGTTCTCGTCTGCATTTCGAGGCGTTTTTGGAAGTCAGGCGATTCCAAAATCGGGCTTTAGCAAAATTCAAGAAAATCCTTGAATTGGGTGGGGATTTGGTGTTTTTTGGGGAGATCGGAAGGGGGAAAAAAATGATAAAAATTGGTAAAAAATCGATCAAAAATCGCGGAGTGGGAAGGGAACAGAATTTGGATGGATTTAGGGCTGTTTTTGACTTTTTTTCTGTGTGCGGCAAGGCCCAAAACAGTGTAAATTACAGTGTTTTTACACATTGCGGCTCCAAAAAAAAGAAAGGGCAATGTTGAAAAAACACTGCAAATACCGATGTGTTTGCAAGCGCGTGTGCCAAAAACATCGTAAATACCGTGTTCTTTGAAAAAACATCGTAAATACCCTGGTTTTGGGCACCTGAGCCTCCAAAAACATCGGTATTTACGGCGTTTTATGCTTTCGAGGTCTACAAAACGATGCAAATAGCGTGGTTTTGAGCACCTGAGTGCGCAAAAACATCGGGATTTACGGCGTTTCCTGCTTCCGAGGGCTACAAAATGACGCAAATAGCGTGGTTTTGTAATGTTTGGTAATCAGGAAATCTGATATGTAAGATATTTCTAAATTCTTTGCGGGTGTATGTCTTTGCTTTCTTTCGCGTGATCTATTCGTAGGCAAGCTGGGGAAGAAGCAAGAACGATGGCAGGTGTTATGTTTTAGCGGAACCTGACCCTTGTCTTTTTTTAAAAAAAATTAGGGGTCAGGTTAGATGTTATCGCTCACATGTTGGATGTTATAGGAAATGTTCTGTGAATATGCTTGGAGACTAGATTTTTTCTATGTGTTTAAGATGGCCCTGCTGCTTGAGCTCAAGGGCATCGCCGGTGGGCGAAGCCTGTCAATAGGTTTCCATGAGGATTTCCAGATTTCCATATTTGGAGGCCAGTGTGTTTAAGGAAAATTGTCCGAAACGGCGAAACAAAACCTGTGTACTCCAATGCTGACCAGATCTGTATGGCTTTCTGATCTCCAGCCTCTCGAGGCACAGTGTGAAGCCGCAGGGTCCCGCCGTGCTAATCTTGCTGGAGCAATCGGAAACGGCACAGAAACGGCACAGGTGCAGCAGTGCAGAATGTTGGGTCCTTGACATTTCCTTTTCAGATGCGATGTGACATCGAAGTCCGAAGGATCACTGATCAAATCAATTTCTTCTTTTTGCAAAATTCAATGCACCAGCGATACAGAAGCCATAGGAAGGTCATCCAGATATACATATATATATATATGTAAGATACATATTCATGTAAACACATTGACGGTCTGTGACAAAGGAAAACTCGGGCATCCAAACAACACCAACCGTCCTTGCCATCGTTCCACCCTTCGGATTGCCTCCAATTCCTTCTGCAGCCATGGTGGATCTGCTTCACCCCTTCGTTGGGCATCCACCAAAGCCTGAAAGCGAAAAGAAGCACATCACATATCATGTGTACATATATATATATATGTATATATACATTTATATTTATATCTATATGTATGTATTTACATTTTTATATACATAAATATTCATAAACATGTTTTTTTCAAATCTATATGGTATAATACATATATATATATATATATACATACGTACATGTAGAGTAAGCCAAATGGCAACACTTGATATAAAACAATTGATGAAAACAGAGTCTATTTTCTTACAGAAAGTTCTTGCTAAGGCATTTCGGCCCTGTCCGGTGCTCGTGGGTACCCCCTGCGTGCATCGGGTAGCTGTAGCCTTAGGGGGGTGCGTACTACATGTGCGCCACCTCGCAATTCGATCCATTGCCACCTGCGTGTTTCTTCTCTCCTGGCACCATCAAGGAACCAGCTTGGCATCGGCGGGCAAGGTCTCAGCGACGGACCTCCCGTGGCTTCCTGCGTTCCCTACTGGTGCGTCGCATTGGAAAGGGACTTCGGACTCGTCTACTGGCACATCTGGCTCGCCTGCAGAGCCACCACAGTTGGTGCTGGACAGAAGTCCCTCAGCCGATCCGGGAGATCGTGAAGAACATGACGTGGTTTTGTCAACCATGTGGAGCCCAGAATGGTCAGCACCTCACCCATTGCAAGAGCTGCAAGAAGCCTTGGGAAGAGGTTTGGGCACCACCGAGGAGACGCTCGAAGAGTGCTTGGAGTCGCCGCGCCAAGGAGAAGAAAGAGACCAAGGACAAGAGCGCTCCCAAGGAAAAAGAGAAAGGGACATCCATGACGGCAGACCTGTTTGCCGACGATCTGCCATGGGTGACCACAACGCCACAGAGCAGAGTTCAAGCTCGGCAGGTGAAAGTGTCCGAGGGGTTGACAGAAACCTTACCCTTGGTACCCCCTCCGCCACCGGTGAATGCCCCACCAGTGGCTCCAGTCGCCAAGACCGATTCACCATTGACCGAGCAGGAGCAGAAGAAGTTGGAGTCACTCCAGAATTTGAAAAACACTGGAGTGGAACTGCCAGACAATCTGCTGGCTCTCTTACAAGATCTCGAGAAACGAGCCAAGGGTGGAATGCAGGTCACCTTGTCGCACTCTCAGATCAACAAGTTGCACAAGCTCCGAACCCAGATTGCCACGCTCACGAAGAAGGTGCAGGATCTGGATACCCGTTGGAGTTCATTCATGCACACCATCATGACTCGAGCACGGGACCATGGCCAACAATACCAAGCGTGCCGAACCGAACTCCTTCACAGCCTAGCCATGCGTCAGCACGAAATGAAGGAGCTCAAGCAAACCATCAGCCAGGCTTCGATGCACCTTGCACACCAGCCCGAGGAGCTCACCACCCCGTTGCCAGAGGGGAATCAGGAGTTGATGAGTCAGATGGAAGAACTGCAACGTCTCCATGCGCTGGGACAGAATGCAGTCATCCTGGACGACGACAACGAGACGGAGGAGCTCGACCAGCAGATGGAAGAGGAGGAGGAAGAAGAGCTAGTGGAGGAAATCGACCCCGAATCAGTGGAAGCAGCCCCGTCGAAACCGGGCCCTCACACCACGTTCCGAGGCTCGCCATCACCAACTCGTGTGGCCAACTCCCATCTCAAGCCCAAGAAGTCGACCAAGGGTACCTCCAAAGCATGAAGAAGCAGACGCCCAGGTGTGGTCTTGATTCCTTCGAAGATCTCTTCGATGCTCCGCAACCATGGACTACATCGCCTCTGCCCAAACATGTCGACAGTGCGATCAGTGCACCCTCCCAGAGTGTTAGGCGTGGATGTCGTGATAATTGGTTTGATTGGGTTCCCAATATCAGTGACCTTCCTTCGCCCAGCCTCCGTAGCAGTTCCATTGGACAGTGGGATGCACACGCAATTGAATCGAGTGATCCTGAGAGTTGGACTGATGTGGCCTCCCAGTCCTGTGCTTCATGTGATCACTTCATAGCTGGCCTCCAAATCCTGACCACGTGCCTTCGCCAAAGTCGTCAGGTTTGCCCTAACGTTCCTACTGACGAGTTGCCACCCAGCCCCAAGCATGTTCAGTTTTGTCCGGTTGTTGAGCTGCACCTGTGGGATGAGTGTAGTCAAGCACAGGCCTATGTCCATGCACACCACAGCTACTCGCAGTTTCGAACCCTATGGCATATGGATGGTCAGGCCTGTTCGAATCGGAAAGCCATTGACGTTGTTCGCAATTGGCAGACCCATGATCGATGCCCCGTGGCATGGGGGCCCATCCTTCCTCGACCACAAGACGTGTGCCTTCCATGCATCAGTCGTGGTCCAGATATGTGGCAAAGAAGGAGAGAGTGGCTTGTGCACCACGGTCCTACTATGAGTGAGGACCTTCCAGGGTGGCAGGACCTCTGCAATGTTGTGTGCAGCCCATCAGCTAACCATGCCTTCTACGTTGCCATTTGGTTTCTGGAGGAATACCATGCTGAATTGTGCCTTTCCCCTCGCAGACTACGTGTTCATTCAGATAGCTTGGATCCACGAACCTTTCAGCAAAATGCCGTTTTGCTTTGGAGTGACAAAGTCACTGGCACCCTACCAATCCGGTTTGTGAAGGTCACTCCACTACCTGATCGTGCGAGGGCCACCATTGCGCATTACATCATTGTGCAAGGACACCATGACAGGCGCCTCAGCATCCTCATGCACTCGGATCAGTTTCTAGGCCCCGGCAAGTTCCGTGCATTGTTGGCTTTTGATGATGCAAATGCACAACAGCTAGCTCGTGCTGCACAGATCATGCATGCAACAGAACTTGTGGGCACCACTTGCCAGGTCACAGGTCCGCGGCCCTCGCTGACAGTGTACTCTCAGTTTCAAAGAGTTCCACTGGTCGAAGGTTGTGTGATTGATGGCCAGATCCTTATGACCCCACCCTCCGACAGTGACTCTGAAACTGACTCTGGCAGTTCTGACTCGGAGGATGATACGGTGACCACCATGTTGCCCGAGTCACCGTATTCACCAGCCTCGGTATCAACACCGGGGAACTCGTTGCCAGACCGTGTTGTTGGCTTTTCACAAGCTCCTGGTGAGGAATGGCCGCATCCTCTGATCGACACCACCGTGCTGCCCAGCCGCTCTTCACTTCCATGGGACGAAGTACCTCTCTCGTTCTTGGTGGATGATGTTCTGACAGGCAGTGAGTTTGATGAGTTCGACGAAACCTTGCATCAGGCTCGTCGTTACTGTGGGACCAGCTTCAGTGATTTGCGTCTCAGGCAGTCCAAGTGGAGAGCTGTACCTCCCAGACCGCATGCGATCGTCTCATCTTCTCATCCCGAACGCACTAGCCACGACGAACTCTTGTTAATGCAACGGAATCGTTCAAGGTCTCGTGACTCTCCTGTGCAACGACCTGACGACAGTGCAGATAGGGAACCTCCCGAGAGCCCTGAAGAGGAAGATGGCGAAAGCAATCATACAGCCTCCTCAAACCAGATGCATCGATGGCAAATCGTCTATGTGGACATGGACGCTGACCCAGTGGAAGCGATGGCTCCGGCAAGTGGACCAACCTTGGCTGAGGCGGAAAGAGCCTGTGCATTTGCCCATGGTAGTATCACAGCACTTCACCCCGTTCATACCTTGGTGCAAGAAGGTCGGGACTGGATCGTCATTGCTGAACTCCAAGAGGACTATGTGAGTGCAGACACCGAGGCCATTGTGCTCTTTGATGCCTTGTTTGAGGATCATCACACCCCAGCTACCCGCAGCCATCCCCAGCTGTTTCATTCAGTTGCCATCCTTCGAAGCATTCTGACATATCAGCTGGTCATCTCGCTGTTCAACCTGGATGAGCTGGACCATGGCCATTCTGCGTTTTTCGCACTCTACCTCAATGGCGTGCGCTGGCGTTCTACTGATCGCGCACCTCGTCGACTTCGGCATGGCGACTTTTTGGAGTTGATTGTAGCCCCGTGCGTCGATGCTCCACACCGAGAAGCCGTGGTGAATTGGGTTACAGCACAAGGCTTGACTCCATGGCCAGACCTTCTTCGAGGTGCAGAGATACCCATTACTCCCACAGTGCCGTTTGCAGTTGAGACTGACCCTGCACCCGATTCCAACGCAACCGGTCAGACTCTCGCCCCTGACTCATGCCTCCTTGGATTTGCTGGAGTTGCTTTCAACAGTTGGTACATCTCTCATACACGGGAACCTGAATGTTGGGACAGCAGAGTCCTGGTCCTGTCACCAGATCCTTCGGCATGGAAGTCGGAGATAGCTCGGGTTTGGCATGATGTCTATGACCAGGCAAAATCCTACTCGGCCATTTGGATCCAACCGCAGCCACCACCAATAGGACAAGTCGCTTTTGACTTGTTGCCGCATTTGTTGGTCGAGCAAGATCCTGTAGATTCCAAAGTAGGGGCCCTGGTCGCTTTGATTCGTGATGATGTTGCTCCGCCGACAACCACACAAGCCGCATTCTCGGTTGATCAAGCAGCCTCCAAAAATCAGTTCTGCCACCTCATTGGAGCTGACCGGCTCGTGTCATCCTTAGATAGATGTGTCGTCGCGACTGCTGAACAGGTCATTGAAGAGCCGGAACTGATTCGTCGGCCGACTGGGCAAACCATCGTTGTGCGTGTTAATCCTGCAGCAGACTTGCTCCATGATGTCAGTAGCATGCTACAGCTGCATACGGTGAAACCAGCTCGACAGCCCTGTTGCCTGGATCAATCAGTCACCACCCCTGCTGCCAGGCAGCCTGCAAGGGCTGATCGTGTGCCATTGTGCCTTGCTGAGTTGATACCCCCTCCGTTCCAAACCAGCCGATACATCGATGTCCCAGCTCAGGACCTGATCTTTGCGTACAATCAACTGTGTTGCCTGGATTGGCCCGAACCACATGGATTTGGTTCTCTGGTCAAGTGGCACCCAGCTACTGTCGAACACATTGCCTCGCTTCCTACTTGGCATGAGGAGTTGTGGCCCCGCATCACTAAGCTCCAGTTCTACACCGATGGGTCCTCGATGTACGATGTGGAAGTCTCTGGTCGTCGTGGTGCTTCTGCCGCTGTTTTGTTTGCGTGGGTTCATGATGTTCAGTACTTTCTGGGCTTTCGCACCTTCGTGTTGCCAGGAACCATGACCGCCCAACGTGCTGAACATGCAGCTATATTTGGGGGAACCCTTTGGTGCTTCCATCTTCTGCGCAATCGACCCTGGCCGCCTGGACTTGGCCCGGTTGAGTTCCACTTCGATTGTCTTGCAGCTGGGTTTGGAGCCGCTGGATTTTGGCAACAAACCGCCCACTCTGACCTGCATGACTTGTCTCGCAGTCTTTTGCACCTGCTGCAGGCACGCTTTGGCCTCCTTTTCCATTGGTTTCACGTTCCTGCTCATCGTGGACACAGTGGCAATGAGGCTGCAGATGCGGCCAGTTGGGCTGCCTCCAATTGCTGGATTCCCAGCCTCCACATTGATGAACTGGTCCGTTCAATTCCATTGGATTACACCCAGCCACATCTCCCAGCTTGGTTCTGGTTCCTGGAGCGCACATACCAAGGTGACCCTGCGTTACCCTTACTGGTTGGGCATGCATTCAAGATTCCCGTGGATCCACCTATGGAGTCACTCCCGACAAAGGACCCTGGCTTGACCCTTGCACCCACGCTTTCGGATGGAACCCACGTCAGTGCCATTGATGCTGAACTTTGCATCGTTTCAGCCAATGTCCTCACCTTGTACCCAACTGACGCTGCTGTTGGAGGTTTTGTGTCGGCAAGACAGGAGAGCTTACTGCGGGATTTCAAGGAAAGTGGGGCTCACATCGTTGGTGTTCAGGAAACAAGGTCACGTTTGAGCGGTCACCAATTCCATGAAGACTGGCACACCCTCTCAGCCCCAGCCACACAGAGAGGACAGGGAGGTGTGCAGTTATGGTTGTCCAGCATATACAAGTTCGCTGGTCGGACCGTTAAGCTCGCTTCCAAGCACCTCCGAATCACGCATATGTCGTCAAGACGCCTTCTTGTGGTCGTTGACTCACCCTGGTTGAAGGTTCGCATCTTGGTTGGACATGCCCCCTGTGCAGACCGCTTAGATGAAGTCCACGAGTGGTGGCATCACACAACACAGGTACTGGAGCGCACACCAGCCCACCTTCCGCTGATTGCATTGTTGGATTCCAATGCCAGAGTTGGTAGTATATGCTCACCGTGTATTCAAGGCCATGCTGCAGAGGAGGAAACGGACTCGGGTGCCATTTTTCACCAATGGCTCCATGATCACAGCCTCTTCTTGCCCCAGACCTTCAGTGAGCATGCTGGTGATGCAAGCCACACCTTTTGTCACCCAGGTGGCAAGTTAGCTAGGTTGGACTTCATTGCAATTGATTTTTCGTTTCAGCATTCGAGCATACGTGCATCCATGTCCCCGGTTGACATTTCGTTACACCGAGACGATCACTTTGCCGTCCAACTAGCCCTGCCCATCCGTGTGCCACTTTGGAAGCGACCCCGCACTCAAGGTCCGGCTGCGCATGCACGTCAGCCAGTTGATCTTCCACAGTGTCCTTGGGGCCTTAATGTTCATGACCATGCGACTGCACTGCACAGTTGGTTACAACATCTTGTCCCGCCATCTCGGCTTCAACGCTGCCGCAAACAACATCTGCGTGATGAGACATGGCAGTTGATTCAGCATAAGCAGATTTTGTGGAAGCAGCTAAAGGCCTTGCGAAAGGAAATCTCCCAGCATGGCCTCCGAGTCGCTTTGTTGTCCCAGTCACCCTCTCATTCACCGTGTGATGGTGCCACCCATTATGAAGGGGCTTGGTTGAATCACTGCAAGGCCCAGTATGATCGCTTGCTAGGCCACTATCGGCACATCCGACCGATTGTGGTTCGCTTGGTGCGGCAAGATGATAAGGTCTTCTATGACAACCTTGCGGCCTCGTGTGAAGGCAAAACTCTGCCGCACCTTTGGCAACAAATCAAACGTGTGCTTCCTAAGCAGAGGCAACGCAGCAAGATGAACCTCCGGTGCACTGGGCCGACAGCTTCCGAACTGAGTGCCCACTTTGACAGCTTAGAAGCGGGAGTTGCCATTGATCCACAGCAACTCCTCCACGCTTGCCACTCCAAACAAGCAACAGAGCGTGATCATCTGCCGCTTCAGATCCAACTGGTGGATCTTCCTACTCGTTTGGAGATCGAAACCCGAGCCTTGGCCATGAAATCCCGCAAGGCCCCTGGCATCGATGCTGTGCACCCGGAAACATTGAAGTTGGCAGTGCCCTGTATTTCTGACTGGGTACATTCCTTGTTTTTCAAAGCATACGCCCTATGCATTGAACCAATCCTGTGGAAGGGAGGCAAACTCCATGTGCTGCCCAAAGTTCAAGGGGCCCTAGAAGCAGCACGCATGAGGGGAATAATGCTGCTCACGAGTGTCGGAAAACTCTTCCACTCGGTCGTTCGAGGCAGAATGCTCCCATGGATTGCAAACCACCGTAGTACGCACCAATACGGTGGCTTTAAAGCAATGCAAACCTCGTTCGCAAGCCTCATGTTGCATTCGTTTGTGCACGTGTGCACCAAGCAATCATATTCCACCGCAGTGATCTTTTTGGATTTAAAGGCAGCTTTCCATATGCTGCTGAGAGAGGTCGCCTTTGGTTCCGTGTGTGACCTCCCCCCTCGACTGCAAGCCATCCTTCAGCACGAGGGCTTTGATGTGGAAGGATTGCGTGCCAAAGCCACGCAGGGAGAGCAAACATTCTTGCGCACAGCCAGTCCTGTTCTGGCTCAAAACATGCAGCAGACACACACCCATACCTGGTATGTTCTACCGGGTGATTCTACGCACCACCAAACGTTCAGAGGATCAAGGCCTGGCAGTCCGTTAGCGGACGTGGCGTTCAACGCCCTCATGGTGCAGCTGCTGCCGCAGATCGACAAAGTTATCGCCGACTGCAGCCCCGTGCAATCTGCAATGCACTCGCTTGGCATTTCAGCCCCTTTGATTGCCTGGGTGGACGATCTCGCCATCCCAGTGGCGACCTGTGCAGCAGACCAACTTGATCCGTGCGTGGCCTCCATTCTCTGCTCCATCAAACAGCTGCTATCCAGTTACGGCATGCAACTCAATCTTGGAGTTGGCAAAACCGAAGTAGTAGCTTTTTATCGAGGACCCCGAGCACCTGCTTGTCGCAAGCTCCGGTTTGTTGAGCAACATGCCCGTCTTCCACTCCCCGATGGAGCTGTGGTCACCGTGGTCGGCAGTTACAAGCATTTGGGTGTTCAATTTGGCCAACACACTGCTCTGGAACGAGACCTTCATCAGCGATTAGGTCGTGCGGCTGACGTTTTCCGGCAACTCTCTCGAGCTGTCTTCAAGAACCGGCGCATCAACCTTCGCACCCGGTTCCAATTGTTGGAATCATTGGTTCTCAGTGTGGTCTTTCATGGAGCAGGAGCTTGGCCACTTCTGGCCCCAGCTCTATACACCCGTGTCCAACATTGCGTTACCAACTGGCAGCGTGTCATAGCTGGCATCGGGTATTGGACGCCGCAAAGAATTACTGATCAAGCCTTTCGGGCCAGGCATCAACTCCCTGAGCTCTCTGTTCGATTGGCCAAGATGCGCCTTGCCCTTGCCATGCAGGTCAGCCAAGTTGCCCCCGCCTCCTTGCAGGACATGCTGGTGCGAGAACGCGATGTCTTTGACCAATCCTGGCTTCACGCAGTTGCCCATGCCCAGGAATGGCTCTTGGGTATGTTGCCTCCTGATCATCCTGTTCATTCCCTTCCACTGAAGGAGCACGTCTTCCTGGCCCTGTCGCAGCTCGCCATTGAACACCGTGGCCACAGTTTGCTACGACGCACTTATCACAAGTACTTGCTGCAGGAGAAGATTGCCCAGGACGTGTTGGATGCAGGCGACACCTACAAGCACCTCATTGCGGAGGCCGGCATTGAGACGGCTCCTGGAGACCCACATGCTCCTGTTGCCAATGCTGACTACCCGTGCCCTCAGTGCGGCATGACTTTTTCCACCCCTCAAGGTCGACAAGCTCATTGCTGGAAGCAACATGGAGCCCTGTCGTTAGAGCGCCGGCTCTCTTTTGGCGTCACTTGTCGTGCCTGCCACAAGTGTTTGTGGACTTCAGCACGCATTCAGCAACACCTAAGAAACAGTCGCCTTCGAGGGTCTGGTTGCTACTACATCCTTGCGGAGCGCTTCCTCCCGGACGAGCAGCCCGAGCACGTTTCGCTCCCTCCTGGACTGACTCACTTGGAACGTATACCAGCTCAATTGGCCGAAGGACCCTTGGCTCCGCTACCACCGCGTGCCTTTTTCCCGCCAGCCTACCATGTGCCTGAATGGAAGCATCGTTGGTGTCAGGCCAATTTGTCCTGGCGTCTCCTCAAGGACGACTACCAGCGGATTGCTGATGCATTGGACAAGCTGGTCGCCAATGCTGCACTGACTGTGGATTCCGACTTGCTGGACGATGCTATTGGCTTCATGGAGACCGTGGCCACTGAAGGGACGCTATCAGCTCCAGATGTCGCATGGGCATATGCAATTTGGTACCGCCGACAACTACATGGAGGATGGCCTCGGGACTGGGATGACGTCTGGCATCGCCGAATGATGGAAGTCTTGCACCCTTTGTGCTCTGACATCCACCCTTACCAGCTCCTCGAGGAAGCCCAAAAGATTCCTGGTTGCCTTCGTGATCTTCCTGATGGATGGGTCGATGAGGCATCTCATGATGGACGATTACAGCTGCCGAAAGAGCCATTCGCCCTGCGCTATCCCCAGCTTGGAAATGTCTTCGAAGACTGGCGGGATCGTCAACGTCTTCATGACCTACCCGCACTGCCGGTGCCACTCCTTCAGGATGATAATGGTCAGCTTTGCCTGGTGGTCCTCCATCTGTTTTCAGGCAGACGCAGATGGTGTGATTTTCACCATTGGGTGAAGTACTACCTGGGCGCTGTTCTCCCACAGTATTCTGCTATGGTGCTGAGCGTTGACACGGCAGTGGACTATGTGGATGGAAACCTGGCCAGTGGCCCGGCGATCTCAGCGCTCCAGGAGCTCACTACAGCTCCTGCTGTAGCAGGAGCGGCTGCAGGTCCACCCTGCGAAACATGGACAGCTGCCCGCAGACAAGCTGTCGAGTTGCCAAACCACCGCAGAGCGCCTCGACCTCTTCGGGATGCACAAGCACCTTGGGGCCTACAGCATCTCTCATACCGAGAGCTTCTCCAACTTCAGGTGGCAAATCATCTGATGCTTGGCAATCTGCGCTGGGAGCTGCAGACAGCGCTTCATGGAGGCGGATCCATGATGGAGCATCCTGACGAAGCGCCCGATCAGGAGGCCAGCAGCATATGGAGGACTGGACTACATCACTATTTCCTGGAGGATGTGATGGCAGCCCAACGAGTTCCCATCCAGCAATGGCAGTATGGCTCCGCTGCCACGAAACCGACCATGCTCCGTGCCCTGAACTTGGAAGGCATTGCCGATGGCATGGCTGCAGCACGTGATGTCCATGCAGCCCCACCTAGCAAGGTCTTGGTTGGCTTTGACAGCAGCTCCAATCGTTTCCATACTTCTGCGGCGAAAGAGTATCCTCCGAAGATGGCCCAAGCCATGGCATATTCACTCGTGGAAGCCACTGAGCGAAAACTTGCCATTTTTGGCACGGCCATTTTTAAGTTTTCGGACCTGACTGGGCCGACGCAGGGGTGGGTAAGGCGTATGCTCACAGCAGCAGAATTGCCTGGGACAGACACCTACCTGCCGGACTACCAGCGGTCCTGAGATGAATTTAAAGCATGAGGACCCGAGGCACAGCACCTCATCTGTCATGCAATTGGAAAAAAAAAGTTCTTGCTGTTTTAATTCCGCACAATGCAAAGACCCCCTGGCAGGACAGCAATGTAACAGCTGAAGCTCCACAAAAGCTGTGCACCTGAAAGTGGTCGAAGCAACATGTTGCCTTGGGCAACCGGGGAACGCATTGCAAGTTGCAGCCAGTCCCCTGCCGCCCCTGCTCTGCAATCCAGTCCTTGCGGTCCTTATGTGGAATTTCTGTACTCAGGTACTTAGGATAGGCAGATCTCCGGAAATTCAGAATTGGATCAAAAGCTCAATGCCCGTTGACTCTTTCATGGAGTTTCAAGGAGAGAGTTTGGGCAGCCACACATAGCCCACAGAAAGGTTAGTACCAGAGAGAGTCTTTGCCATCCCTGGAAAATGGTTCCAGCCTCAGCTCACGAGAGGCAGTGGACCCCTATCCAGCTTCCAGTTTCATTGTTTTTTTTACAAAAAAAATCAGCATCCAACTACAATCCGTCTATAGTCATTATTTTGTATGTCAATCCGAGTTGTAAACACCCAAAGGCAGCAATGCACCCCGTTTCTTGGCCTCCAAAATTTTCAGCTTAGGTGTCCAGGCACATGTTCTCTGGAGCCTCGTAATAGACACAACATCCGTCCTGCCACGATCCGACAGCATCTGACAGCACTCTCGGGTTTGTTCTTGGCAGACCCTCGACGTTTTGTGAGGTACAGAATCTACAGAATTATGTAATCGATGTATCCGAAGCGTCGCATAAACTAGCTGCTTCCGTTCTCGAGAATTCCAGATGCAAAACTTGCTTTGAGTGGAGCTTCAAACGTTGACTTTCTTATTGGCCCGACCTCTGTTGGTGGTGGTGGTGGAGGTGGCGTTTCTGCCGAATTTCTGGTGATGATAACGAAGGGCCACCGACTTATAACTATTCTTCTTGTTGTTTCATGATTAAGCCATTGTAAACTCTGAAGCAAGGTGCGGACGTTCCATATCTGAAAGTCTGCGTTTGTATTTTTGGACGTTCCATATCTCAGTGTCTGCGTTTGTCCATACTTGTCTGAGCAGCTGGCGAACCGCTACGTCTTCGTGCTGGATGCCCAAAATGGTTCGGAGGTCAACATCACAAACATAGCATCCATCTGCATCCCTTCGCATCAAAAGAGTTACTTCACACTTTCTGCAAAACCCACAAGTCGATCACCATATTCACCCGTCCCATCCCTTCCTGGTGTACAACATCATTCGGAGCCTCCAGTCCAGAAACCTGTCAGAGCATCGACATTTTAGTCTCGAACTTGTCATGTCTACCTGCCTTTGTGTTGGAAATCTTGACCAACTTTTGAGAGACTGTGCAGATTGTGCATTGTAGACTTGCCTTCTGTTCAAGTTGTTGAAAAGCCGACAGTCGCAAGTCTTCTCTGGACCACAAAATCTGGTGCCATTTCTACCCCTTTTGATTGTCTCCTGAAGCAGAGGAATATCATAGACTGGGAAGCTGAGAAATGATGACCCTCGTTGGTTGAAAATATGGGGCTTCATATCGGTGTTTCGATGGCATGTTTCTGGAATCTGAAAATAAGGATTTGAAATAAACAGAAAGATTCTGAATGGTGAATGCCCGAAGCAACGAAAGGATTATTTCCGAAAGAATTCATCTCTGGACTCAGGAAACGTTTGCCAAAAATTGCCCTGCCAGTGAAAAAGCCGATAGCCTCTGCAAATATAGGGACATGGAACTTGCTGGCAACTAGGGCAGTGACAGTAAACTGTCCGCATTTCTAGACCCCTGGACAAATCTGGAGATGTTTGGGAGAGGGAAACTCTTGAAGTTTGGATACCACAGTCAATGCCGATTCAGATCGCGCCTCAATATTCATATGCAACCGGAATTCATTCCAGTCACCTGAAATACACTGCCGCCAAAAAAGTTATCAAACAAGCTTTCAATCATGATGCGCAAAATCTTGAAGCACTGTTGTCTTTCCTTATCACGTTCCAGGCAGTTACTTTCCAAAGCTATTTCAATCCTCTGAGATGTTGGTGGCACAGCGATGCCTGTGAGATGAAGACATGTTATTCACGAGAAAGCTTCGACTTCATATTTCTGGAAGAACAGCAGAACAGTTGTGACCATAGAGCGGCTTTACCAGAGCACCAACAAGTCATCCCTTCAAGGTGTTACTTTCGCGTTGCACAAGGCTTTTGTTGCCACAGACTTCTCAGGAGGGGACAAGGGTCATACGAAAATCGAATGAAATGTATATGAAATGATTGAGGAATGCAAATGAATGTAACCAAATGTATTTCAAATGTATCCAATGTGTGCACACCACTTTCTTTCTCTGTGTAAGTGGGGGCGTTCTTCCAGTCCCGACATCACTTTGCATTTCGAACATGACAAGCTTCACAAAAGAGCTCAATGTATTCCTCGCCAAATCTCCGAGGGTGATCTGTTGGCAAGTTGGAGCACTGAGACGCCAAACAAGTCGGGTCCTTCTCGTATCTTCTCCAATCCGGAAGGCAACACATCTGACGCACGGATGCTACTGCAAGGCTACTGCAGTGTGAAATCGTTGCATCGTTGACAATAAAAAGAGTTCTCGCGACCTGATCAAATCACATCCCGAGCGGCCTCGTAGGATAAGAAATCATGAAAGCATTCCCTGGCCCAGTTTCAAACTGCTCAGTTGTCCCGACAGCGAACAGCGAATCAGCAGTGTCCAAAAGCCAGGACCGTAGACGGGTACATACAGCTACAAAAATACATGTGCATACACGGAGTTGTTGATGTCAAAACCGAGACGATTTCATCCGACTAGGAAATATAGACCCCATGACAATCGACCCACGTGCAGGCATAGCAAGCACGGATAAGCTACACGAGACCATGATTGGCAAATTCTTGTGTTCTGCATCCATAGAAACCAACAGCTGGGTACAGTAAATTGACCACTCATCATGTGCTCCAACCGATATCCTGACTCTGGCATTTTACCAACTTAGGCAAAGGACCAATTCAATGTCTTCATGCGCATGGACATGCATGGACACATTTTTCTTCTCTTTTGGGTGCAGTTTGACCTTAAACAATTAGCTACAACCTTTTTCATGGCTTCTGTTTCCAAACCTAAACAAGGCACAGACTTCAAAAACGACAACTCCAATGACAACTCTGAAGACAACTCTGAAGTAGGCTGGCAACACGGATTGCCCCAGGGTCCATAGGTCTCCTAGTGAAAGCAGGACTGTTGGAAATCAAGTGCAGTGGACTCAAAAAGAAACAAAAGCACGGACAACAAATAACTCAAATAACTCATGCAACTTGTGAATAACTCATGGGCAACTCAAGAAACCAGCTTTATGAAGAGATTTTGCTGGGAAAATTAATGAAAGTTATTTGCACATTCTTTCTCTCACGTCCCAACTTCCATCCATCTACTTCCGCACCTGGTCACAGCAGTTGTCAAAGGTAAACCCCTGCACGGTATCCCAGCCTCAGCAATCGCTTCATGCACGACAAGTCTTTATCTCCAGGCAGTTGATCCAAACGTCCAACGTTTGTATTCTTGTGTGGTGAAGGACAACAGATATGGCACGGCTTTTGTGTATGTGTTGCATTGTGTTGCCATCTTCATGAAGGACAGCCTCAGTCTTCATCCAACACTTTCAACACTTTGAAGATGGCAACAAATATGGCACCGACACTGCACTGCCATCTTAGACAGCCGCAGACTGAGGCTCCCAGTCGTCGATCATCTGAAGGCGGCCATGCCTCGACTCGCACCCGGTGACTGCATGACTGCGTGGGTTGGTGCTGGTTGGTACCCCAGTCACCGCATCATCAGAATTACATCAGTTTGAGTCGGGAGGCATTGGAAAACCGCAATGCACATGGTCGCTTTGATCATGGCACCAGAAAGAGAAAGCAAAATTCAAAAGTGAGAAAGAGAATTTGCACATGTGCTGCCAACAACCACTGACCACCTCTTGGTACGTGTTGTCGCGCAAACTGATGCTAGCACAGTAAGCTTTGGGCCACAAGGTTTCCATCAGTGAGGATGAAGCCACTAACGATGGAAACGCCTACAGTCACAAACCCATGCAAAAATTTCTGCATTGCTGAAATCAAAGCGACTTAGGCTGCAAGTATCTACTGTAACCCCTGCGGAACACTGTGGAACACTGGCACTTGTACCAAGAGGCCATGCCGAAGGGATGTCAACCTGTGCATTCTAAGGAGCCCACGGGATGTCCAGCCTCTTTGAAGGCCCATGTGCGACAAGCTCCAGCTAGGTGCCAGGCATGTCGAAATTGAAATCTTTAAATCTCTGAATAGAAAGAACTAAAAATCTTATAAATCTATAAATAGAATAAATAAAACTAAATAAATAGAATCTTTAAGAATGTAAAAAACATTTGGGATATCCTGGGATACTCTGGGGCCCTTCTTAGCGAGAGACTGTCATTGCAATGGAGGTCTTTGTCATTGAGCGATTCTCAGATCTGACCAAACACTGTCCTTGTCTCCACTCAATGCTGGGCTCTGCCTCGACTTCCCTTCACAACTTGTGCTGCAAGTCATTCTGCTTTTAATACTTTAGTACTTCTTATTGGATTCTCACAACCCATAAACTTCTTCGAATGCAACTGTCATCGGTACTTGCACACCACCCAAACCATGATCTACCTGTGTCCGCCATTGTCATTGTCCCTCTTCAAACCTGAGGATTTACCAAAAGGGCTGCGTTTAGCCCCAGCAAAGGATTCTTCCCACTGAGCCAAGGCCACACGCGACGTCCACGGAGTGTGGCATTGACGCCAAACGATACAGAATCCCTCCTTTCAAATCCAAATGAATCCGATTTCAAATCGGATTCAAATCGGATTCAAATCCCTTCGTCACAATGATCTCAGGAAATGAATCCATGGCATCGATGCCCTGAGATCTGCTCTTGGAAGACTTGGCCCGATGCTTGGCCGATCTGCTTTTGCTTTGTCATGGCGAATCAGGTCTGTCTAATCCCTCAATGTAACAAGATGTTCAGTTCAGGTAGTGGAAAAAAACGGAAATGTTATGAAATGTTGCTTTTCCTCAGTTTTCTGGAGTTTCTCCCTGCAATTGCCCTCTCTGCACTGCAGGGGGTGCACCTTATCTCGTTCGTGCAGCTCGTCCATGACCACATGGGTGACCTCCCAGTTGCAAGCAGCGGGGGTCGTATCCAAAGGAACAGATCTACAAATCTGGACTGACAGATTGCAAACATATTCATCAATTTCAAGACTGGAAAAGGAAAGGGAAAAAACGATGCAAACCGAGCAATCAAAGAGGAAGAAAAGGAGAAAATGAGGAGAAAGTATGCAGAATGCATTGCACAAAGCATGTGAAAATTCAGAGAGGCGACGAAAACAGGACGCGTCTGTGTCACCTTACGCTGTGCCTCGGGCAGATCGGGCGTTTCCAGGAAGCGGCGTCGGAAGACGCCAGCGGTGCAGAAGTGCAGCCGCGTCTGTGACGAGCCTCGAATGCAGCGATCATTTGAATCACAAGTTGAGTTCAAGTCACACGTTCAAATTTTGAGAAATGTCATTTCCAACTGTGAAAACCATTCCAAGGTGATTTTCCTAGAAATGATGGTTGCAAAACCAAGTAATGTTCATTCCTAAAAACAAGAACCATTCGGTGGCACCCCGACGACTTGAAGGTTACTTAGCGCTCTACATCCCAAATCGCTTGGTTACATCCCCACTGTACAGTGCCCCACGAAAGCCTCACATCGAACCAACTCTTCTGCGCTTTCAATGCCTTTTCTGAAGGACAAGAAAATCTTCGCAGTGATTTTCTCCGATCCTAAAACCGGGGGGCAAGAAACTCCTCTCTCGGAGAGGAAAATAAACTTGCCGAGCCGAAGGTGAAAGGCTGGAGGCAAAGCTGCAAAAAGCGCAAAAGACTAAGGCCTGGGAGCATGGCACAGCCGATCCCGAATTAAAACACCTGCTAAAAAAACCGGTCAACACAGCCGTCGCTGAGCCGGAAAAAAATCTTCAAACTAAGCGCAGCGGTTCTCAGGTCAGAGAACTGTGCGAGCAAGACACAGCAAAGTCTCAACAGGACATAGCAAAGCTGACAGCCCTCAACGATTGTGAGACTGGGCTCTCAATGTCACAAACAACTTCATCAGAGACCCTTATATTCTCCAGATTTCGTTGTACATTCGACTCCGCCGAATTGCCTCTCGCCTCCGCTGCGTTTCTGTCACTTTCTCCTCATCCGACTTTCGATGAGGGCTTTCTCTCTGATCGAGCTCCAAGCTGCCGATGGAGCCATGCTTCGTGAACAAGTCCACGATGGTCTGTGTCAGCAGAGCCAGGACACCAAGACCGATGAAGCTGTAGACCACGTTCACCCAACGACCCGTATCTGTCTGGGGAACGATGTCACCCAAACCAATGGTCATCAATGTCTCCCAACAGAACCACATGGACTGCAAAAAGCCCCAAGTCTCAACATACATGAACAAGAATGTGCCCACGAAGAGCCAAAAAAGGGCCAAACAAATCACGCAGATAGTTGCCTGTCGGGCTTTCTGGCACTTGGCCTTGGGTAGGTCCAATAGGACCAATGCGTGCCCGAATTCCTCAATGGTGACTACATCGGAATCACAGATGTTGATTTCTTCCATGATGAAGTTCACGTCTGCATTTGTTACTGTGTAGCCCAGGTCATGCATAGCTGCCTTGAACTTTGGCTTGGTCAATTGTCCCGACTCATCGCAGTCATACTTCTTGAAGGTCCGGAGATTCTTCTCATCCATAAGCATGACAGCAAACTGCATGAAATCGAGCATTTTGCGAGCGGCAACCCCATAGACCACCACCAGGGCCGGGGTTGCAATGACTGTGAAGAGCATGCAGAAGACCTGCCCCGCAGTAGTGATCGGAGCCATGTTTCCATAGCCAATCGATGAAACTGTTGCGAAGCTGAACATGAGACTCCGGCTGTATGAGCCAAGAAAGTCCCAAGTGAAGGGATCATTCGGTTGGACTTCCACAAAGCCAGATTCCAACAGCAGGGCGAAAGTTTCATTTGAAAGTTCATCTTTCAAGCGCTCCTGCAGATACAGCGTCTTCCCCCGGCGTAGTTTCTCCTGGTCAAGTTCGAAGGTGCAAATGACCAGTTGCCCAGCCAGAACCACCAAGTATGCCACTGCAAAAGTGCGCAGAAATGTCAACGCTTTGCAAAAAGCAACTTTACAAGGCGGTGTCGTCTGGCTGAAATAACGCCATCGCAAGCGGTTCAAATTTTCATCGGGCATGGCGAAGGCTGTCGAGCCAAGAACACAACGGAGCACAAGGAGTTAAGCAGCAGACAGTGTGGCCCCAAGACTTTGGGGAGCAGGGAGTGATAGGCTGTGTCAGTTCCAGCTATAGAAGTTGTAAGTGAAGTTACACTGTTTGAAGTTATAACATGTAAGTGGTAAGTGTAAGCCGCAGCTAAATGAGTTCATCTCTATGCAGTTCTACCAGTAGGACGGCACAAGGCGGTGGCAGAACTTTCCAGCCTGTCAGAAGAGATAGGCTGTCTGCGGGTAATGGACAGCAAACTGATCCACTGAAAGAAAGACAGGCAACAGATTCCATTTATGAATCTTTCTGTCTGTCTGTCTGTCTGTCCGTCTGTCTGTCTGTGTGCCATTTGTCTGCCTGTCTCTCTATCTATCCATCTATCTGTCTGTATGTCTCTCTGTCTGACGGACTGTCTATCGCGCTCGCTCGCTCTCTCTCTCTCTCTCTCGCCTGCATTATCTATCTGTGTCTTTGTCTGTGGATATTGATCTGTCCCTGTCCTCTTTCAATCTACATGATCTTTCCGCCTTGCTCATTTCAGAACGGACAGTTTTCTCGAATTCAAGAGATGCGATTTCTTTCTCATTGCTTCACTTGTCCTACCTCGGATTGGCGCTGAGCAGCCGGACTTTGATGCTCCAAGTGAACAGAGTATCCCACCTCACCGTCCACTGATTTTTTTCAAACAAGAATCATCTTCAGTCTGAGTAAAGAAACCGATGCAGCAAGGCGACAGATTGATCGAACACTTCGGTGGGCTGCCACTGGGTCTTCACACCACATCACCTACCGTCTCTCCTCGCTCCTGGTGCCAGGAGAAAGTTAACGAGAACCACTTTTTGGTGATCATTCCTTTCCTCAAGCACTTCACTCGGATTCCAAAACTGAATAGACATCCCATTCCCATGGCGCATCCCATGGCGCATCCCATGGCGCATCCCATGGCATCTGTTCTCCTGAGCAACCCGATGAGCCAAGGACAGCGCCTTGGAGGTCAACGGTATTGCGGAGTCTTCCGCTTTCACGACACAATTATTGTCATTTGATGTCACTTGATATCACTTGATGTCACTTGATGTCACTTGTCAGCATCTTCATCGTCTTCCTTCTTCTCCTCTTCCTCATCTTATCCTCATCTTTCTCCCTGTCATCTTTATCTGTGGTGTCCACTTAGCCCAACTCCTCAGTATTTGCTGTGCCTCGCTGGGCTTCCCGAGCTGAAATCCGTCTGGGCTGCGTCACCACGATGTTTGCGCCAGGGGACGCCTTCTGCAAACTGCTGACCAAAAGAAAAGCGGCAAAAATTGAAATTAGAAAAACGAAATAAATATCAAATAGAAAATCAAATAGAAAATCAAATAGAAAATCAAATATATCTAAATGATTCTAAATGTATTTGGTTTAAATGAATTTCAACTGCTGAAGGAGACAACGATGATTCAGATCTTTCAAATGCTGCTGTTAGATTCTGAGTGAAGCAATTTCAAATTCTTCAAGCTTCAAGAAGACTCACTCTGAAGACTTCAAGCGATCTGCGCCTCCAAAATGAACTGGGGCACCTGGGTGGACTTGCCACAGCCTGTCTCACCAATAACCAGCGTCACCTGGCATCACAACCAAAAACGCACTGCACAATGGATATGACCAAATGCCGTTCACTCGCCTTGAAAATCTTTGAAACCACAGAATTGTCTCTTTCTGTCACATGCACTATGCCAACACGGCCGATGCCACAAGTGGACTGTGTGCTATGTGGTCGTTCTCAACAGTGGCCGTGCAATTTGCCAGAGATTTCATCAATGTAGGTCCGCAGTTGGTACTTAAAATTTGTTGAGCGAATTTCATTTGGAATCTCTGTGATCCTGCACAACATTTCACTTTCAATATCTGAATTGAATCTAAGCCACTTTAAATTAAATCACTTTAGAATTGTCTCAATACATCATTTCAAAATACTTTAAACTTGAAACCTTTAGAAACGTCAGAAATCACTTAGACCAACTTGAATTCGTTTGCTTTGACTGCGCCTGGTGGTTTTGCACAGCTTCCAGCAGCTGTTCCCGGCACTGCCAAGCGGGCAACGCCTGCCTGGCACAGAAACTGAGCGTTGTATCACGCACCACACTTCATCACACTTCATCACACTTCATCACACTTCATCACACTTCATCACACTTCACCCTTCGCTCAAACTGTCTTTTCAGAGAATCCACAAATCTTAGAGATCGCCCTTCGCTTAAACTTCAGCATATTCTCCAAAGATCCAATAACTGAAGATTCTCCAAAGATTTTCACAAATCCAAGAAATCCAACAGATCCAACGTTTCGAGTCTCGTTCCGGGACCAGCTTTGCCTCACGCCCAGCAGCTCAGTCTCAGGTGGCCCAGGTGACACAGACCCGACCAACCTCGAGCAGCGACAAGGTCCTCACCACCTGAAAGACCTGAAAATATATCTCTATATATACATATATATATATATATGTGTGTGTGCATATATGTGTCTATATATATGTATATATGTGTGTGTGTTCCATGTATACAATTTGATCGAAACTCATTTTCCATTCAAGATCCTTATCACAGAGTGATCTGAATTGGGAATCTCCAACATATCTCTGTTGTTTGGAGTGGGCTAGGCACCAGACTCTTTCTTTGTGCGACCCTCCTTGTTCTGAAGGAGACGGTCAATGGTTCTTGGAGAGACCTCGATACTTGATCTCGCTTCGAAGCAGATCTCCGATATGGAATTCCATGGATTTCAATTTCAACTTGAACTCAATCTGCCCCAGGTGAACTCAGCTGCGTGACTGCCACCAAAGGAGCCGACGATGCAGCCACCTGTTCACCGGGTATGTAGAGATGACGTGTCATTGGATGAATCAATCAATGCAAGTCTGCGGTTGCTAAATGTCTGCCATGGAAACCGGAATTGACAAAAAAATACGCTAAAATTTTCAATAAGTTAGAAAAATTGACTGAATTATTGAAGCTCTTACTAGTTGCATCTAGTTGCTATCACTAAAGTCCCTCTGTTCGGCTGCCTTGGCGTTGTCACCCTCCGCAGCATGCTCCACCAAGGGATGCTCCAAAGCTTTCAACCTGAGCCGAGGCGCCGAAGGCACCGAAGGCACCGAAGGCACCGCCACAGCACTTGTCTCTGCGCCAATGGGAAAATGCACGGAATACACTGGGAAGAATATATTGAAGAAAACATTGAAGAATACATTGGAATAGATTGGAATACACAGAATGGGCAATGGAATGTACCATAGAATGTACCATGGATACCGAACACATCCAAACACCAACTCTTTCAGCACCCTTTGTCTACCCTGTAGGCGACACCTCAAGCACGATCATTAAGATATTCATACATATTTAGCATTCATGGACCCTTGGAAATGAATTTTGGACGGAAGTCTTGGCACATGGCACCCAAAAACACTTGGTTTCAGGGTGATCATGAGCCAGTCATGCATTGCGATGCTAGGATCGTCAAACTGAAAGGGGTGTAGGATCCAAAGTGTCTGGAGATAGAATGGAGCTTGCCAACAAGTGCAAAGAGAGGAAACTTTTGCCAACCACATAAACTAAGAATAAGTAAAGAGAACCAAAGTAAATAGGTGAAACATGACTTGGAGATACTTGGAGCCAGTGGTAGGACTTGGTGCTTTCCCGAAGGCTTCAAAGGTGGTCACTGGGAAGCCATGCGCAGCTTCTGGCCAGGGCAGCTCTGGGATCTCCTGCACCACTTTCTTGAGGGATCAAAACAACACAATGATAAAATGAATGAAATAAGAAAAATAAGAAAAAAACTGAAACAAACATGGAATCAACCAAGAATGAAACAAGCATGGAATGAATAAAATCAAAAAACCGAAAGATCTTCGTTTCATGCATCTTTTCTCGGTTGATTTCGTTTCACGATTGGATAATGACACAAAGATAGTGACAATCTGTCAGCAACTAGAGCTGCAGAACCAATCGACCCTCATAACTAAAGTATGCGTACTGTATGTGTATGTGTATTTGCTTACTCATTAGTTTGTCTGTAGTGAGAGCTTATAAGATAGAAGCAGGACGAGCGCAGGGTGTCTCTGCCGCCAGTATTTGGAGCTATGGGCAGGCGCAGGCCGGATATGTGGTTTCTTTTCTGGCGAGCGTTCAGCATGGCAGCGCCAGTTCTTTTCTGAGTGTTCGATCTTTGCTTCGTTCCTCGATACAAATTGCACCACGTTCGTTGGCAGTTCGTTCCTTCGGTGAACGAAGGGACTTTCAGGTGCCAACGGGCGGCCAAAGGCGAGCGAAGGCAAGCGACGGCAAACAGAAGTTTGACACGGCTCGTTTTGCATCCCGGTGCAACGGTTCGACCGAAGATGCGGCTTCCTGTGCTGCAACGGCTCTTCGTGTTTCTGGCTCTCGTGACGTCGATTCTGGGGACAAGGCTACTTGCTCATTGTTTAGGAATGATCGGAATGTCTCCGAAAATTGTGAACAAATTACATATAATAACGCACAATTATAGAGTTTTCAAGTACGCAAAGATCTAATTATACGATATAGATATATAGTTTTATAATAGCTATTTATATATAGATATATAGATAGACAGACAGACAGACAGACAGACAGACAGACAGATAGACAGATAGATAGACAGACAGACAGACAGACAGATAGATAGATAGATAGACAGACAGATAGATAGATAGATAGATAGACAAATAGATAGATAGATAGATAGACAAATAGATAGATAGATAGATAGATAGATAGATAGACAAATAGATAGATGATTTATGTATCAGATGTAATCTCAACACTTTTGGACCCACAGTGTGCACAGCTGGGTCTGCCGCACCTCTGCCCCGCGTGCAGCAGCACCTCGGCTGAAAGGCCACCATGAAACGAGGAAAGTGCTTGGAGGATGGTAGGGAATGGCAGGAAAACGGTAGGAAAATGGTAGGAAAATGGTGGGAATAACCATGTGGGATAGAAAAAATCTATAGGAATTCTCGTTGAATGGTGGGAATGGTATTCTTAAATGGTCTGAAATGTTTCAAAAAATGATGCTGAGTAGGTGACGACGATTGTGAATAGCTGTGAATAGATGTGAACAGCACAAAAAGGCCGGACATATGATGATAATGGGTGAGGAATCCACCATTTGCATTGATTGGAAAAAGGACATGACTTGATATGATGAGAAATAGTGCTTAGATATGCTTGGTAGATTTTCATAGCATTGTTCATAGCATTGTGCACAGCATTGTTTATAGTGTATTGTTTATAACGTATTGTTTATAGCGTTGTTCATAGGGTTGTTCATAGCATTTGAAGTTCACAACAAGCATGCACCTCAGCAAAGTGCTGGCAAACGAGCGCAAAGAGACGACAGTTTAGGCCAGCACCAAGGTTTCGTCTTGCTGCCTGAGATCTGCACTTGAAAAATCAAGAGAAAAGCTGCATCTATGAGCTGCATTTTGGATCTTTGCATAATTTGTGTGTTTCTATTGATTCTTTTTTGGAAGTTCGAGTTGACTTCGAGTTGAACTTGGTCCTTATTTGTCTTATTGATTTCTTTGCAGAGTCTTTGCCGAAGAGAAAGCATTGTTGTTTCCTGGTCATTTGCAGCTTGAGCTTGAAGTGTACGAACACAAACCGTGCAAATGGGTGATTTCCACAGGCAACCCATAAAGATACTTTGGACCTGAGTAGACATTTCCCCGACAAAGGAAACAAAGCTCAAAGCAATGCGAAGCTACACAGAACCATCCACACTGCCCTCGCCACATTCTACTTCTATATCACTTTTGAAAGCCACCAACAAGACTTACTGCAATCATAAAGCAGAAATCCAGGACTTCCAAACCCTCAGCCCGATCCAAGCGGCCTTGGCAGGGTCTTTCGTGACGGAGATGAAGCGCGCATCCCCACGTCCTTTGGACCTCAAAGGAATTCACCGAGCAGTGAGGACTGCATCAGCGGTGAGGGTTTCTGCGTAGCCGTAGCCGAGTTGCTCGTGCTTCAAACCGAACTGTTCTGCCAGATGATGAACGTATTTCCGTTCCTCCGCCGACCTTGACGCTAGAAAGTTGCTTCGTGAATTGAACAATTTGTCGAATTCACAACTCCACCTGTTGTGTCACAACATGTGACAACATCGGAAAGGAAACATGTTGCATCTGAGGAAACATTTCAGCTGAGGCATTTACAAGCAGCTGGGAAAGGCCACCGTCTCCTCGGCTCAAGCTCCCACAAATCTGTGGAGAACGACATAGAACGACTGTTAGTTCTCTGTGTGTCGTTCTATGTCGTTCTAGAGATAAAAGTTTCCAAAAGGAAAAAACAGAAACTCTTTTCGTCAGGGAACTTCTCTGGCACTGCAGCATTGGGAGACCCATTCTGTTCCCTCTTTCGCTACACGTTGTCGTCACGTTGTCGTCACGTTGTCGTCACGTTGTCATCTTCGTTAACAGCTGCAAAGCGAAAGAGCGCAGAAAGAGCGAAAGAGGACCCTGCCTTCGCATCAGTGGACTTTACCACCAGATCCTTAGCCGCCACTGAGATGCCCAGCTTGTCCACTGTTCCCCTTTCCCTGGGAGGTCAACCAACCCATGAATCAAAGGTCCACCTATGATGGGTTACCGGTTACCTCTGAATACACGTGGCTGATAGTCACAGTATGATACCAAAACAGGCTCATGGCAAAGTTGCAGATTCCGGACCAGCCTGATGAACCCGAACCCAGATGAAGCCATGCCGACCTATGCCCACCTATGCCCACCTTTCCTCTTGGACAAACACGGCAATTCTAACCCCCAGGGGCCTGGTACCAAAGAACTTCTCAAGGGCCCAAGATTCACTGCTAGACAGCGTAAAAAGAGATGTGCAGGTACAATCCAATTGACATCTCTTGACATCTATTGATATCTCTTGATATCTATTGACATCTGTTGATTGATATCCAATCTACTAAGCACGGATTCTTAGATAAAGGTCACCAGGGAAACGTCACCAGCATAACCATAGCAATAACGAACCCACGAACCGACAACTGGGCTGTGGAAACCAAGGGACCAACTTCTCAGCCACTTCCTTTCGGAAGGACTCAGATGTTGTCATTGAAAAACATCCATGTTTCGACTGGAACTCAACTTGCTGCATTCATTGCATTCATTGCATTCTCCAAGCATTCTCCAAGCATTCTCCAACACCTGAGTGCTCACCTGGTCCCTTGAAAAAGTTTCATGTCCAGGTGTCCTACGGAAAGCGTGTTATATGTTCTTTAAAAATGAATGCAGCACGAATCATCACCTTCATGTATCTCGCGATCTTGGTCTCACAAACACTCTAGGACCATGAGTGGCTTCATATTGCAAGTCATGGCAGACTTTTCACAACGAAGGAACTTGAAGCCACTCGAGTCTGGAGCCAAATTTGAAAGCAGGATCTCAGAGAGACCAGAAAATCAGCCACTAAAACGATGCGAAAGTCAGTGATGCAGTTGTTGAAGGTCCAATCCGTGATGCAGTGAGTGCATGATCAGAATGGAATCTGATCCATGATTAATGTCAGCTTTCTGACAGCATTCTGTAGGACTACAGCCCACCTTTTCATCCGCATGTTCCTGTCATTCACAAACTATAATTGCAATAAGTATTCTGCATCCTTTTTAGGTTGCGAAGGGTGATTTTACAAATTAAGAAGTCTATATAGACTGTACAAGTCCAACAGTTCACGGTCAGACATCTCCCATCTCCACCCTCTGCTTCCAACTGCGCAGATTGCGCAAGGGCAGCACCAGCAATGCTCCTGAGCCAGCTGCCACTGTGAGAACAGTGAAGTAAGAAGACCAGCCACCGATCGCCACCACTTTGGAAAGTGGGAAGCCTGACATCGCAGCACCGAAGTAACCCACCCAACCAATGAAGCCCGTGGCAGTTGTGCTCCAAGCTTTTGGCGCAGATTCATTTGCAACGAGGGGTAGAAGTAGTTGGGCTCCACTCAGGAAATGTCCCAGGCCGAACAGCAACAGGTATTGAAGCCATGGTAAGTTGGGACATGCTCTCAGTACTGGCAGCAGGAGCAACGTTGAAAAGAAGTAGATGCACACCACCTGACCAGCTGCAGTTGCCATGGTATGAATTTCTACATTATCCTGAAACACTTTCAGATGTGTTCAACTATTCGACGCGTATAGATGTTTCTACTTATTTGCCTATCAAAATAGGGTACTAAACCGAAGTCAAACAGCTAAGTTCACAGCCTGCCTTGGCTCTTTGCCCAACATCACCAGCTCCGGGACGGGCACGTTTCAACAGCAGGTCTGACAGGGTCCCAGCGGTGAGGTTCCCCAAGAAGCCACCCAGTTCGAAGCCGGAGAACAAGGCCGCTGCTTTGGCAGGACTCAGCGCACCCGTTTGCATCAGGTAGAAAATGCCCCACACACTCAAACCTTGTCTGCATACATAGACCAGCATGTAAGCAATGCCCAAAGCCCATTGCACAGGATTCAGGATGATTCCATCCATAAGACTCACTTCTGGATCAGGCTTAGTAGTGCCCTTCACGCTTTCTCCTGTTTTCACTGCAGCTTTCGGCCCGTCACTCATGGCCAAGTAGCAAAGCACCATAGTGACAAGACCCAAAAAACCTGGACCGAGCATGCCATAGCGCCAACCGAAGTGCCC
Source organism: Symbiodinium kawagutii (assembly GCA_009767595.1). Lineage (NCBI taxonomy): Eukaryota > Dinophyceae > Suessiales > Symbiodiniaceae > Symbiodinium > Symbiodinium kawagutii. The sequence goes on along the minus strand of VSDK01002462.1, from coordinate 32,974 downwards.
AGCCAAACCTCCAGCAAAGAATGGACACAAGAAACCACCCAAGTTGATCGAAGCGTGCCAAACTGACCACCAAAAGCCTCGCTCTTTGGGATCGAACCAATTCGTAATCATCTTCACGCACGGGGGAGCCACCAAACCTGGCAGTGAGAAAAAGCAACCGTCAAGGTGAACCGAGGTGAACCAACAAGATGCAACAAGATGCAACGAGATGCAACAAACAAGGGTCAAAACTGCACAAAACGCAAAGTTAACGGGTCATTTTTGCATTTCGACGCCTTGAAAGCATCCGTTGAGAAGCCAAAACACTGCAAACTGCGGAAGCGTTGAGCTCAACCCAAATGCAATGTTCAACAAGCTGCATACGCAAAGACCCAAAGTAAAGACACGTTTTGGGCTCATCAAATCACCAAGGAGTCCACCAAGAAAACGTGAAGAGCCATAAGCTAAAGGGAAGAGCGATTGAAGTTTCCCAATTTCTGAAAGGCCTTTCCAACCCATTGCTTGCCGCAACACTGGCGCAGTATAGCTCAAACTTTGTCGAGTGAAGTAGCAAACTGAATATCCAAAAAAGCAGGCCCAGAATGTGAACCATTTGCCATATTTGATGCCAGTGGTGCTTTTGATGCTCTCAGATTCTGCTGACATTTGAGGTCGGCGTCGTGGACGAAATGAAGGACTCCATGAGAGTCGGTTCCTTGGAGTCAAAGGAGTCCAAGGAGTGAAAGTGCTCTGCAAGGGACTCGGTTTTGACAAAGGACTGGGACTCACCCATGGTGCTGAAGCAAATGTCGCCAATGGCATCGACATGTTTCGAAAGGCGGAAGCTTCGAAGCTACAACCAACTACAAGAACAACCACAAGAACCATATTCAAGAATGATATGCATTTTTTTGAGCAGTGAAAAATGATGGCCACAAATTGTGAAACGGTACTTGCTATAGGTTCATGCTGTCAGAACTGTTGGTGTGACTTCAAGCAACATATTTTGCTGTAAGTGTTTGCACCATCAAGTTTAGTGCTTACTTGAATACACTTCTGTAGCTGGGCATCTCACAGATGCACCTTCAATGTTCAGCATCAGCAGAAACGATCTTCGAGGGTTGCAGCTTTACGCGGATGTCTCCAAGATGCGAACGAAAAAAGTTCTGCAAAAAAAACAAGATCAATATGTTCCCAAACCTATATCAATTAATTTCCAATTTTCCCATGCACCAATCAAATCCACTGATGTTTTCCAACTTTGTCGGCGGCACCCTCTAATCACATGCGGACATGTGTACATGCATACGTTCGTTGTAACATGCAACATTTGCTGATGTAATATGTGCTACGAACTTTGTCTATGTTTCAATCCCAAGACAGAACAAACACTTTGCAGAACATAACAAACGGAAGACTTACCTCAAGTCGCCAAAAGGAACATGAAGAGTTGAAATTCCGAAACAATCCCTGTTTCTTGGTTTCTGTGGTCGCCCACGGTCACGGCTCATGTGTTGGTTCACCTGGACACAAACTCCAATATGGAAAAAACACACGCAACCCAAATAGGACAGTGCGCTTACAGGAAAAACCCACGGAGCACAAATCAAAACCTCCCGATAACAAAACCTCCAAAAATAGTAACGGGGGCGGAAGTTTCCCAAGAAGTAATTTAACGAATTTTTCACTTGGAATGAACGGCACATTTTAAAATTCGAGCAAACAGCACTTTTTCCCTTTTGTTTTTGATCATCGGGGTCGATCTTTTGCAGCGCTGTCATGGCTGTAGGGTGGGGCACACAGACGGTGACACTAAGTCGAATGAGTCACATGGCTCAACCAAACCCCATGAATTTGTCGAAACAAAAAGGTCACTTGACCTGAGAAAGAGCATTGACGGAATGATCAAACGTCACTCGACAACAAAAATACCCATCGGTTGGCGCAAAAAAAAACTGGGTAAAACCCAGTGACAAATCCGAAAGACAATATCAGTTGACCTGTACCTGTCCCAATTTTGTTTTAAACCAAACAGGTCACGTGACCTGAGATAAGGGTGGGAGAGGTAAGGGCACAAAAAAAAAACATGTCATTTGACATGATCATGTTGCATCACTTGATGTTTGCCCTTGGCCACGTGGCCTTTGAGCCCCTGCGGGGCGTGAGTTCTCACCAAAGATTCATGACAATGAACTCAAAATCAAGCGCGAACTCAACTGACAATTTTAAAATCAATGACAACTACTTACTTTGAAGGTTGCGTTTTACAATGTGCACCTCATGAATTGGTTCAGTTCTGGCGCGAAAAAATTCATCACACTAACATGAATTACATTTTATTCACTTGGTCTGAACGGCACATTGCGAAACCCGAACAATCAGCATTTTTTTCTTTCTGATGATTGGGGTCACTTTTTGGCTGCGCTGTCACCCATATTCCTCTGGGCCGCTTTGATCCATTCATCCATAACACCGACTCAAATCCTGATGTTTTGCCCGAACAATGTGGCACCAACCGTTCTCAACTGCTGGGTTGGGTGGCTGGACACTCTGTCTCGCCAAATCTGGCACTTCAATAATTTTTCCACCCGGAAGAAATGCCCCAGCAAATTATTTACAAAAAAATTGCAACCCCTTCAATTCGCAGTTTCTGACAAATTTATCGTGAGAGAAAAAACACACGATGTTTTGATAAAAACCATTTCCACAGGTGTTGCTACCATAAGTGTCGATGGTCATCAACAAAACTTAGCAAACCAAAGTGCCCACACCAGATGAGCAAGTGACGGTTGGTGTCAAATGTTCAAAGGCGACAGAACGGATGTTCGGGCGCCTGTCTGATTGTCTGTCAGTTGGTCTCTCTTTCTCCTTCAGAACAAATATTTGCAAACAGAAAACTCACACCCTAAACTTTCGCCTTGCTGTTTACGTTGCAACCGAGCAAGCAACTTGTTTCAATCACCGCGCTGCCAGGATTGCTGTTTGTTTGCAAGCTCATTTTTTTTCCGGGTGGCGCCTCCCGCACAAAACACTGCTCGCTAAATGTCCGGATAGACTGCAATAGCAAAAGCAGTAGGTACACAAATCAGATGTACAAGGCAATGATGATGACAAGAAAAACCAGCAACAAGACCAAGCAACACGAAAAACACCAAACAAACCAAGAACCAACACCAAGAAAAACAGAATCATGTTACCAATGCAAGTTCAAAGCCAGCATAGGAAACGTGTGAAACTCTGCACTCACTCTGCTCAGAAGACGAACATCGGGCATGAGCGTCTCAAAATTTTAATTTTGCTGCATCCGCTGCATGCTATCCAGGTGCCTGAACACAGTCCTTCAATCGACTTGAAGTTACAAGACCCATCACTTCCCAAGGGTGCATCTTCGTACATCCCAAGAAAGGCACAGTCCCGACTCGCCAGGTGAATGCAGAGTAAAAGTGAAGATGCAGCAAATCAGCAAAAGTAAATTTGCAAGCTCAATGTCATTAGCGAATTTGCTGCAGCCACAATAGATACTATTCCATACACCAGCTAGATCAAGCTAGCGACTTTTCCCTCCAGGAGCGCCGCTTTAGCACTGGTGGCTGCGGTCACGAATCACAACAAAAGCGCGTTCAAGGATCCCAAACCATCATTAACAGATCTACATTGAGACCAGATGAGAACTGTACAGGGAATGAGCTGACGTAGAAAAGGTGAAGGGCGTCAAACAGACATCAGTGACAAAGCAGGTATCTTGTGTAGTAAGTTGCGGAAATCGAAATGCCAGAAAACAGTCACGGTGGTCAAAGAGAAGTGCAGCAAAGAGGGTCGATGCGCAAAGCGCAAAGACGATCGTTGCCACAAAACATATGTACCGGAACTCTCCACTATCAAATCTCTTTTTTTTTTTGCCTGGTGTAGTGCCGTTGTGGCGCGGAGCCTCGGTCACTGGCACAGACTGCGAAGGTGAAAAGAGGCGCCCATCAAACCAACCAAGAACCGGGGGGAACCAAACACAGCAAACAAAGAGCCAACCAAGAACCAGCAAAACACCCCCAAAGAAAAAACCGGGACCCAGAAGAACCAACCAGGGCACTTGAGGCGTTAACTAGGTGAAACGTCCGCTCTCACTCAACTCATGTGTTGACGTCCAGGGTATCAGCATCAATCGTCTCTGTCATCAATGGCACACACTGTGTGCAGCTCAAAGAAGTGTCGGAAACTATTGGCCATACGAATCCTGGTGCCATCAAGCTCTATGAACGAATAGCCAACGAACTCACGCTGCGCAGTGCGTGAAGACACTTCACTGATGCTTCAATGATGCGACAAGACGATACTGATGCTTCATAGAGTCAACGACTTCTCCAAAGCAAGTGAGGCGATGCAAAAGCGATCGAGAGGGAGAGGGGAGCAGCAGTCCCCCTCCACCATGAATTCGCCAGAGGCGACGGGGCCCTCCCCAGGGCCCCGGCGCAAGTGTATTGCCTGACCAAGGTCAGGCAATAACCAAGGTCAGGAAGTGACCACCGTCACTGTGGTATTAAGTTCTGCTCGGTGAAGAATGGGTAGCAGCTAGTGAATGCGATCGTAGCGGAATGGTTGGCATGGCCAACAATCACCGCATGTGAGCACAGCGTTTTTTTTCCGGGTAATGCCTCTTGTGCACGAAACACAGGTCATTATATGCCCAGATAGGCTGCAATAGACAATCAGTGATTTCACTAATTGGTTGATGAAACAAGATGACCGAACCAGAGCCAAGAAAGACACGAAACAAAACCAACCACACACCACCAAAACCACCCAACCAAACCACCCAAACACCAGCCAAAACACCAGTCATCTTATTCATCACGTATACTAACATACGACTAAGTGAAACAAGTGAAACTCCGCGCTCACTCTGCTCAGAAGACGATCAACCAGGCATCAGCGTCTTCTGTTGCCACTTGCTTGCAACTTTCCAACGCTCAAGCTGTTCAAGTACCTGGTGATTCTTCCTTCTAACCAATTCACATGCCCGTACAAATCCCACCGTTGCAGCTTCGTACATCGAGTGAAGACACAAGTCTGCACACCAGTAAGCACAGAGTGACCGCGAAGATGTAAAAGCGGTGAAAGCACGTCGCAGAGAAAGGGGGGGCCCCAGCCCCCCCCAACGAAAGAGCGAATCAATTTCGAAAGCCCAGCGCAAGGAGCGCATCCATTAGCAAGTCCCACAGCCAACATTCGCAGAATTCCTTGACGTTCCATCCAAGTAGCACATGATCCAATGAAAGTTCAGCATTACCTTTGACAATCAAGGATGTACGCGAAAAGCATTCCCACTGAGCGAAATGATCCAAAATACTGTTCCTGTAGAAAACGGCGCGCGGTGAGTCCTCCTGGTATCCCGCACTCATTGAGAGTCACAGGAACAAGCTTGCATTGTCGCTATTCCTTGAAGCAGCCTCCAACCAGACGCAGAATTCCCCATGGACATCACGACGGAAAGAAGTTAGACAAACCACTCTCCTCACCATGATTGGGAGCTACAAGCCCATGGTCGGAGTTCAACACGTACCCCTTTCCCTCGTTGTAGCTCCACCTCTCTCTTCGTTAGCCACGGTACGCAATACCGTCAAGCAGACTGCAGCAGAAACAACCAGCAAAGGCCAGGGCCAAGACTGGGCGTTTCCGTCACAGTCAGCTTGTCAAGGCGCCGCGCTCCGGGAATGTTTCTGATCTGTATTCATGTTACTCATAGCCTTTCTTCACCCATCGCTGATTAAGCTGCGAGCTGACGACTGATGTTCGTTTGCCCCTGGAATTCAGAGACTACAAGCGCCTCAACGCCACGTCGAGGCGCGCCAAATCCCACAATGGCAGCGGAGAACATGAGTCTCTTGTCATCTTAGTGAGAGAGTTGGCACGCTCTTATAGCGTCAGAATAGACACCTGACACCAGCCACACAGAGTAGACACCGGTGACCTCCACATACCAACTCATCAGCCAGAAGAACATCCTACGCCATGGCACCGTACGCATGCAGGAACACTCCTGTGAGCAAACCTGCCCCACCCCGCCCCGGGATAGCCATTTAGGCTAGGTGAAAATGGCTGCGGAGACCCGCCCGAAGGCAGATCAGTAACCACTCGACCTCGCACTGCTGGACGCAGCAGAGGATCGCCCACTGGCACTGGAGCGACGTGCTTTAAAGGTCCACGGCAAATACTCCTGTTTGCTGGAATATCTGTTGTCCCCCAGGTCCCCTATCCTGCGCCACGCTTCTTGCTGGACAGGGTGCGTACTTCGTGAACAATGGCCTGGAACCATTTTTGATGGTCTCCTCAAAACTGGGAGTGTCTCCTGCAGCAGGCCAATGGTCTAGGTTGGGTGCCCGAATCTCAATACGCAAGGATGTAGGATTCAAACGTCCTGCAAGTAGCTCGATTACTTTGCTAGCCAGCAAGCCAGAGCTCACCAACTTGCGGGTCAAAGGGAACCTGGACGCCCCGATGACATGCTGCTTGAGTGCCGGGACTTCAGCATTTCCTTGCTCGATAATCAGCAAACTGCACGGGTCGACCTCATACTCTGTCCTCTTTACCACCAAACCATCAGGCGCAAATGTGGCATCCTGCCACGATCCTCGGAACTGAAGCCGCCTGGCGTTGGCGAGGACAACACTGAGGAAAGCCAGTGGAAAGTATACCTTTGTGTTCCGCAGCGGCAGATTACCTTTGGAGATGACAGATTCCACGTCATGGATCATCACAAAGGACTGCATGGTGGAGGCACACCTACCTTGGGGGTCAATGACCATCCCATTACGAGTTTTCTTGAGCGCCTGGACCGCACCTGCTCGCTCAGTGATAAGACTCTTTTTCCAGAACTGGCCATCCTCAAAAAGAGCCCACTCCTTGAACTGCTGGACAAAGTCTAAGTCACGGACACGCGAGAAAAGCGAGGCAATGAGTTCAGCTACCGGGACAAGGCTGTCACTGATTCCAACAATGACGTCAGCCTTTTGCAGAACGGTAGTCGGGTCATTGAGTCTTTTTTCCAGCGTGCTTCTGACCATGGTCTGCTTGTACACGGATGATGCACTTGGAAGTCGCAGTACAAAGCGCGCCATAGGCCATTCTGGCGGCAGAGAACTGAGTGCTTCTGGTGGTGGAATTGATCTGGCAGCTCTCTCCGTGTAAGTTCTCTCCTGGATAGAAACTCGAGTAAAGTCAGCAAAGCTGCGAGCGTTTTCCAACCATCTCTGCCTCGCTACATCATCTGCATTCTCCCACGAAGGGTAGCCCACTTCAGCGTCCGCTTCCATGATGGTTGGAGGCTGCCTTTCAAGTCTGATCAGCTTGAACTTTGGAGCCCTGGACTTTCTAGTATTCTTCCGTTTGTTACTTTGGGAGCTTTCCGTTCCATCTTCACTAGAGGACGCCGAAACATCCGACGCAAGCGCTGCAGAAGACACAGAGTAAGTCGACACCGCTTCTTGCTGGTCAAGTGGCCTGGCTTTACGTCCGCTGATCCCCAACCCAACAATACGCAGGCAATCATCACTCAAGCCTTGTGGTTCAGGATTACGACTACCCAAGATAGCCTCTTTGGTCGCAGCTTTTGGCTCAATTGCCCAGGAATCATAGAAGCGCCCACGATGCAGGGGCCACATGACATGGGCAGGGTTGCCGGGGAATCGGACTCTCCCAGGGAGAGTCCTGTCAACGTGCAACAAATAGCAGCCCGGTCCCGTCGTCCTTGGTCGGACTTCCCACAATGCCCGCCTCTGATTGTCGAGCCCATAGCCCCACATGAGACCAATAAACTTGTGCCAGGGAAACACCAGCGCTCCATGACATGAGGCTGGAAGTTGCGGGCCTCCACCAGCATCAGGCGTAACCGCAATATTTGGCATCCCTGAGGAGAGTTGCTGGCCCATCCTAGCGCCAACGGGAGCGGGTTCTCGCAGATCTGGTCCCCACAAAGCTTGGCGAGCATCGCTGAGTCAGACACAATACCTCGATCAAGGTGATCTGCACTGTAGGCCACACCAAGTGAGTTAGTGTCGATACGACCAACTCCTGTCTGCAGCACTGCAAGGACCTGCGCCATGCCCACCAATCCTCTCATGTCCACGGGAGACAAGATGATGGTCGTTCCTATGGCACGAGAGAGACCAACATTGGCTCTGGCATAGGCCTCAAAATTCTGCGGGGCGCTGTATCGATCATTGCCTGACAGGAAAGAAACTCCCGATTGGATGAGGAGCGATCTATAACATGTAGCACCTGCCAGCTTGACAGTATTCTCCACTTTCAAAGGAACGTGTGACAGGTACCTAGAGGACGAGGCAGAAGACCCCTGTAGGCCAACTGCCTGCGTCTTGCCTTGTATCTGTTTACCCTTCGAGGCACCCTTGCCCTTGGCATTTTCCTCCGCATCTTCAACAAATGCAGGATTCGGGTTGTTAGCAGGGAATGCTGGACGCACGGTGGCAGAGTTACTGAGCACACTCCTTTGATGATTCGTGTTGGTCATAAGCAACTGTCCTGGAGTCCGTCCTGGTTCCTTGAAAGAGAAGGAAGGAATGAAATCCGTCATCTCATGTGCTTTAGTATATGCTGCCAGCACAGCTTTGGCAGACTCCCGAGGGCGATGCACAGGATGTTGCGTACCCTCTTGTGGACTCCTACGCTTTCGCTTGTCTTCATCAAACCAATAAATATAGCGGAAGCCATGTGGTTCATTGCGCGACTCATTGTGTGTTCCAGAACCAAAAACCAATTTTTCCTCCTGGTCTGTCTCTATACTGACTAAGTCCTGAAAGAAAGCCCCAACTAAACTCTCATAGACAGTGCTGGTGACTCTGGAAGTAGTAGGAAACATTATGGACCATGCATGGGGTCCTTCTCCAACTCCAGCTGCTGATGAGGCAGAACACGCAACTGCTAGGGTGAGGGGGGGGTGGGAAGGCAATCAGCGCACCTAATGAAATCAACATGCCAATTGGTGAATCGACATTCAGGGCTCCAGCTCCTGGAAGCCGCTCCTTCACCCAGGCAGCAATTGCCGAGTCATGCGCAGGAAGCTGATCAGGTTGAAATCTCCATTGGTCAAAGACCGACTTCTTCGAGGCCTCAGTGACAGACATGCTGTAGCAAGTCAAATCTATTGACCCCTTCACAGTGCACGACTAACCGGCTCAACGCAATACCAAACGTGGCGGGGGTGAAAATATATTGCTCTGAGGCCATAGGTAACTTCATGAGTTCCGAGCGGAATTCAATGGCCTCCTTGTTTCTGCTATCAACCCCACCAGGGGCCTGATGGCCATCCCCAACAAGGATATACTGGCACGGAACCTCAGGGGCTGCCGCAGCTACCGCACTCTTATATTCCACGGCTTGCTGCGCCTCTTCATGGATCATCAGGCAACTATTCAAGAGATGTGTGCCAAACTCATTGGGGAAGCTATCAAGATGGTCATGAATTGTTTTAGCGGTTGCAATCAGGACTCTTCCATTACTGAGCTTTGGCCCTGCCTCTCTAGTCTTGACTTCAATGGATGCTCGGGCATCTCCAAGTTCCTCTAGCTCTTTTTGGGATCTTGCACGAACAAACTTCTCCTCGATGGCTTGAGGAAGGCGCAACCTGACAATCATAGCAGCGATCGCCTGCCCCGCCGGGTTTTCTCTGCTGGCGACAGTGAACTTGGCACTGTCAGGAGTGGTGAGTACAAGCCATGCGAGCAGGAACACTACCGAGGTGGTTTTGCCAGCTCCAAACAAGCCTTCAACCAGCAGGGCGCCCCTGCCTGTCAACAAACTGACTAACATACCGACTGCTAAAACAGCAAGGTGGCCACTGTCTCTATTTGTTTCTTCCAAGATCTGCGTACAGAAAGCCTGATGCTGTGAGACCTCACTCGGAGGTTGCCTGGTGATGAGCAAATCGAGAAAAAGCCTCAGACTATCCACCAACTCTGCATGCTTTTGATTCACGTAGGGAGAGGACGCTACTTGTGAAGGGATACCCAAAACCACCGGCTTGTGTTGCGGTGCGAATTTCGCCACCTGAGTTGCGACCCACTGACAATCGACCCAAGACGGAAAACATCCAACAACAAGTAGGACGGGGGCTGTACATTCAGCTCCAATCTTTCCAGTTCCTCAGGCAACCCAATTCTTGCGTCTTGGACAAAGTCCCCAAGGTTGGCTCGTTGAATCAGTGCAGGCGCTCCGGGAAGGTGAGTAAGGGTGGCCTTACGAAGTTTGGCCCGTTTCCATACATCCTGGTGTCCGGAGAGTCTTTCTAGATCCGTCAGCAACCCAGAAAGACAAAGCTAAGCTTTTTGGTCCGAGGAGTACGCAATACCTCTCCACGCAAGGCGCCGCCACCCTCATTCATGGTAATTTATCTAACTCCAGTTCCCGAGGAAGAAGGCACCTCTTCCAACTCCTTGGCATGTCGTTCCAAATGAAAAATACAAACATCGCCCCAATCAACACCCGTGTCGATCTGGCAACAATCGTAGTTGTACCACTCCTCATAACTGGGGACGGACGGGTCTTCGCACTCAAGCGGGACCCAGATACCCACGGGAACAGAGGGATTATGGTTCTGAATTTGGAACTCATGAAGACCAAAGTGGCCCCTCGCCACCGGTTTCACACTGACCTTTGGGCGAAAGTGAGATGCACTTCTTTTGGCACGCACTGTGGTTTGCGTGTAGCGGCTAGCTCCTACTTGTGGGATAAATGCACGCAACAGAACGATGAGCTCCCGCAGTGGAAGTGGGTCCAACAAACCTCGGGCAATACCAGTAAGCCACTCCTCAACAGGAGCCATAGCGCTATCACCTTCATTCGTAAGCTTTATGGCAAAGTTGCTCAACAGGAGCTGTTTAGCACCTGACTCTGATGTGGGAGGGGCCAACTCTAACTTTTCACAGACCAAATTGAAGCTCCCAAGCAGTTCGGTCAAGGGCGAGCCTAAGTGTTCTACAACTGTGGTCAATGGAAACCTTGTGTGCTTCTCAGCCAACACGTCAATCGCAAGGGTACCTGTAGCTGGCGCTTCAAAGGTCTAGCTGCCACCAATTCAGTTTGGAGTTGCGACACCAACCTTTTGCCTGAGTTGAGTTCCACGTCAAGGAGGCGTCCATCATGATGCTGATCTGATCCAGCCCACGAACTCATCCCTTCCAGGTACGCAATGCGCAGATACTTGCCCAGCGCATCCGTCCATCCATCAGGATTCCATCGGCACAAGGTGCCGTATTGCAGGTGGACAATCCTCACGCTGTGGGCAGCTTCACCTGTGCGCGTTCTCAAGGCAGCTAAATTACACAGGCCCAAAAATGTTTGGGGCGCCATGGCCACCGCACCTAATACAACCTCAAGCTTGTACACTGACGACAGGGCATTCGCACACAATGCTACAACCGAAGCCTCGAATGCGTACAGGGGCACTGACACAGGCCGGCACCGAGGAGCACAATCCCAGCATTTTCAAGAACACGTGAGGGGCAGCAGGATGCAATTGCAGGAGTTTGAAACAGACCGCGGCGACGAATTGCGGGTGGGGAAGCTGTCGATGAGCAGGAAGACGCCTAGCATGCTGGGCAACTAAGAGCGAGCGGCGGATGAAAACACAAACATTCACTCCAGTTATTTCTTCCCAAAGGGCCGGGGCATGATCGCTTCCCGTAAGGAAAAACTGAGCCAAATTATGTACCGATATGGAAGACCCACGTCCAGCGACGCAATCCTCCGCATACTTGTCCTGTAGGGTCAGCGTCGGCCCATAGAGCTTGTAACCTTTACCCAGTACCCAGCCTCGGGGTCATCAGAATGAGATCTGGTGGCTGGGAGAGTCCAAGTGCTCCTCCTCCTAAACCAGGGCAGTCGATTGCGATCATTCTCTGCTGCGCGCCGAATTCCGCCTCGGTTCGCTCGGCCAGGAGCTCACCAAGCTCTTGCCCACACCTGGCAGAAGGGTTTCGCACAGTTGCGGACTGCTCATGGCCATCAATTTGCGCTTCTTCCCACAGGGGATCACGTCCAGCCCCGTTGTTGAAATACATCGCACTTCCATGGAGGAAGAGGTAGAACTAGAGCGGACACTGTCAGCCGTCATGGGTTCATCTGGGGATGGAGAGTTGGGAGACACCTCTGGAGGCGAGTCCACAACCATTGCTTGCGGCGTTGCACCAACCTCATTGTCTTCATCTGGGAACTCAGCATTCTTGAGAAGAGGCTGCCTTGCCAACGACCAGGGGAGCAACCGAGGTTCGTTAACTGAGTCCTGAAACAATTCATGGTAGATCGGAGTTCTGGATGCCCAGGCACACAGCGATATGTTCCGGTGAACAGCCGGCAAAGAAGTTGCGCCCACATCTCCAAACCAAGTAACCCCAGACATCGCCTGCCATCCCGACTGATGCCACATAGCCTGAAATTCTTCAACTCCTGCCAATGCCGCAGCGATTGAGCCCCAACCTTGTTGAGCGAGGAATCTGAGGGCACCATGCGCAAGGGCTTTGGCTTTGCCATAGCTATGATAGATGGCCGGTCGAATAGTACGAGTCGAGACCGAGTTGGACTGAAACAGCCATTGTCCAGGAAGGGCGATAACAGATCCACTGCCCTTGATGCTGGGCAGAAGTGACAAAGCTCCCTGCTCACATGTAACTCTCGCCCATTCAATGTAGGACGGGTCCCTAGATTGTTCTTGCGGGCGCAGGTTTTCATCATTGGACTGCCTTGACCACTGCTATCGGCCAACACAAGGTACACATGAATCTATCTAGCAGCGCCCAAACATGACAAATATCAAGTGAGGAACCATATTGGACTCCCAAAAGAGGCGTGTTGAGCAACCCACTCTTGAGGAAGCTGGTCGGATCTTCCCTAGGGCTGCTGTTACCCAGCATCTCACGCTCAGAAAACAATCTCCCTACAGAGGTCAGGACCTATTCTTTCCGGATCACTGAATCAGATCACCAATCCCGCATTGAGATCCATCGAGTGTTCACTGACGGGAAGCATACCCGGCGCTACTGGACTCGAACTTTCTGCAAGACCTTGGGGTGTAGGGACGGCAAGGGCCAACTTGAGAAGGTCGCTGATTTCGAAGAGTGTAACCGGGACGCAGTCTGTATCGATGAGCACCAGGTGGACTTTGGGGAAAAGAAACCTGCCAAATGTATGGAACATCAGTCAAACCAGAGGTTTCGTCCAGATGGTACCAAACAAGGTCAGTCCTCTCCCGTCCTGGGCCGACCAGCTTCCTTCTGGAGCTCCACCATGGTTTGAAAGAGGGCCAGTAGGCAACTCGCTCTGGCAGGCGGCTGTCTACGATAAGATACACCGTGTCGTTCTGGGCAAATGTACCAGCCTTTGACATGAGCCTCTCGACAATCTTCACATAATCAACGGTCCCCGCAGGGCAGGCGCCCTCATATCCCTTCGGATCAACATGCTCTTCTGCAGTGCGTCGCAACAGCTCGGCCTGTCGTATTTGACGGCGACGACCTCCACAGTCAAGACCAAATGGAGTACTCAGCGGCGAGCACTTGTGGTCCATCTGCCTTAATTCAGCCAACAAATGACCTGCCGCCTCATCCGGGGGCTGCTCATTCCAGGTCCTTTCATCAATCCAGGAGCGATTACGATGGACACTCCAAGCAGATGCCATACTAACAACCAGGCAAGCAGGACGAATATTTTTCCGGGTAATGCCTCTTGTGCACGAAACACAAGTCATTATATGTCCAGATAGGCTGCAATAAACAATCAGTGATTTCACTAATTAATTGATGAAACAAGATGACTGAACCAGAACCAAGAAAGACACGAAACAAAACCAACCACACACCACCAAAACCAACCAACCAAACCACCCAAACACCAGCCAAAACACCAGTCATCTTATTCATCGCGTATACTAACATACGACTAAGTGAAACAAGTGAAACTCCGCGCTCACTCTGCTCAGAAGGCGATCAACCAGGCATCAGCGTCTTCTGTTGCCACTTGCTTGCAAATTTCCAACGCTAAAGCTGTTCAAGCACCTGGTGATTCTTCCTTCTAACCAATTCACATGCCCGTACAAATCCCACCGTTGCAGCTTCGTACATCGAGTGAAGACACAAGTCTGCAAACCAGTAAGCACAGAGTGACCGCGAAGATGTAAAAGCGGTGAAAGCACAAGGCAAGCAGGGAAGAACACTCCTCTGAGCAAACTTCCAGCGAGGCAACCACCCAGCGGCCAGACCGACAGGCAAGGAACACTTCTCAAAGCAAACCTTGAGCCAAAGACTACGGACCGCACGTGAGCACAATGTGCCGATGGAGCATGCGCGTGTAGGTGGAGGCGCACACCACTCCAGCGACATAGCCATCGAGATCACAAGGCACTGGTTGGCAAAAATTTACGCCAGCAATGACAGACGATGCCGATGACACTCATGGGCAATGAGCGGAAATTCTGAACCCCTGCAGGTGCCCAAGGGTTCTGTCAGAACCCAAGCAGCGTATCACCTGACATCCCTGTCACCAAGTCTACAAAGTGGCGGCCAGCACAATAGATATTGACCTCGCAATCTATGTTGAAGGTCATACGTCACCGAACTCCCCTAAGCCCTCGTGGGGCTAGGATAAATGCCGGGTCGGCGTCTCTACTATTAAATCTCTCCGCTGAAATACAATAAAGTTAAGGCTCAAAAATGGAAAGAAACAACAGTAAAACTGAGAACGAAAGAATGCGTTTTGGGATGAAGATTTGAAACTTTAGGAACAGATGCCATCCTTATTTGGGTGGAGACGTGTTGGTCTTCTTTACTACCCTCCAAGCTTCAGAAATTCAGATCTGCATTTACAAGGCGTGAGCTTAAGCTACATGTTTTTAAGGAAAGAGATTTTGCTGTAATTCTTCTTAAGTTTGTTGTGCCACATTTTTGAAGCGGCTGTAATCACATCTGCAATCAGGTTCATGTGACGAGCATGGAACCTTATGATCAAAGAACCCCTGCTCTGCAACGACCGCAACCTCCCCGTTTTCCATCCGACGAACGTGGGTGATTGGATGGAACAATCCATCATCCAAAAATCGACCAACAGGGAGCCTATCGATCAGAGCTCATAGCCTGTTGACCTGAACTCACTTAAGAGCTGATGTCCAACTATGAGTAGCCATCAGGGAGCTTATGATCAAAGCTCATCAACCTGTTGACACTCAGTAAGGATCAAGTTGAACAACCAGACTGACCTCAAGTGAAAGAACTACCCCAACACAGTAAACCCCAGTAGCCATGAACAGAACTACCAGGGTGGGTAGGGTGGGAACAAAAATTCCCCTTAGATCAAGGGGGGCTCATCAGATCTTGAGCCAAAATGGTACAACCCACATGTTGATCAACACGTGGCTCAAGATCAGTTAAGATCAAAGTTTGTGATGAGCATCACATGTGAACTAAAGAACTTCGATCAACAGGATCAGGTTTGTGATGAACATCACATGTGAACAGGAATTCACAATCGATCGGAAAGGTGAGCTTGCAGTTGCAATGAACTAAAGATTGACCCACTTATCCCAACCAACCAGCCGTAGATAAGTGACCCAATCAGGTTCATGTGACGAGCATGGAACCTTATGATCAAAGAACCCCTGCTCTGCAACGACCGCAACCTCCCCGTTTTCCATCCGACGAACGTGGGTGATTGGATGGAACAATCCATCATCCAAAACTGAACAACAGGGAGCCTATTGATCTAAGCTCATGACCTGTTGACAAGATCTCACTTAAGAGCTGGTGTCCAACCATAAAGAGCCATCAGGGAGCTTATGATCAAAGCTCATCAACCTGTTGACAATCAGACCAGATCAAGTTGAGCAACCAGACTGACCTCAAGTGAGAAAACTACCCACGCCGTTCATGAATCGGAAATACTGCTGGAACTGTGATCCATCCAGCATCCTCTCCCACCTGAACATTGTCCCTGGATGGAGGATCCGACGGGTTCGCATCTGTAGGAACTCGATCGATGTACAGGAAAATCCTAAGGTCGAGAGCCAGCTGCCAAAAGACTCCGACCAACTCACAAAGATCTTCCTTAGCGGAGTATCCTTTAACGAGCGCTCCCTGTACAGGTTCAGAGTCTACAAAAAGAAGCGACCACGATCCCTTGAGCTCCTGTGCGAACGTCTTCAAGGCGACGACCGTGGCGAACATCTCGACCATGGCAATTTGCGACTTGCGAGGAAGCCACTGATCAATCAAAGCCTGTGGAACTTCGGCACTGAACTGCTTCGGCACCTCGCCTTTCTTGAACAGAACGCCACCAATCCACGGAGCTTTGGGTGACCCTGCCTTCCCATCAGGGTAGCTTCCATCTGTGAAGATCACGAAGTCCGCTGATCTCGGCTTGGTCATTTCGATCGGCCTTGGAGGACCATGGTTGACGAGGAAGATCCATGTCTTCAGTGACACCACGATCGCTTTGTTGAGAGCTGCCTTCGGGAACTTCATGTACTGTCTTTCCGATAGGCACCGCAGGAAGGCCCTTCCGATCTTCCCCCACAGCTGAGAGCTGCCAAACATGAGCTTGCCTCTGAGCTTCCCAGCTTGTCCAGGGGAAAGGAGCTGTGACTCAAGGATAGCCTTGATCTCGTCAGTGATCTCCTCCCTTCTGGCTGGCTTGATCTTCAGGCACATGTCAGAAAGATCATAAGTGACCCCTAGAATGGTAGGATCACGCAAGAGCTGCAGTTTCTTCTGATCGAACTGCGCCCCTAACATCCAGTGAACTTCCTGTGCCACTTCATATGCCGATCTGCACGTGGCAGCAGTCTCGAACCCATACTTGTCATCGTAGAAGTTAAAAGCCGCCACATGGAAGATCCTTCTGAGCACATCTGTGATGGCAGCCGATCTCCGGTTGTAGTTGTAGACCGCAGAGACCAATCCGAACGAGTGGCCCACCATCACAAAGTATGCCACTCTCCCATCAGAAGGATCCTTCAGAGAAATCACACTCCATCGTCTCTGAGCTGGCGCAATGGGGATCTGTCTGTAGGCTTTGCGCTCGTCAAGAACCCATCCCCACAAGTCTCCTCTGGATCTAGAAGATAGCCACCTCAGAGCTGCCACAGTAGCCATGTTCACTCCGTTGACCGTGGCGCTGTCGACCCCCCTGACCTTGTTCTTCTGAACAACTTCGAACCTCTGAGTGGGCACCCAATGATCTGTGCCCACCGTCTTGGAGACCTCCGCTACATCATAGAACGGCCCCAGAGTGACCTTCTCGTGAACATCTTCCATGGTCGCATCCCAGACCTTTTGGGTATTCTCCGTGACCTCCGTCCTGAGAACGTTTTTGCAGATCTTTTCAGAGAACTCCCAGGCCCGAGCGTGAAGATCATCTGGATGAAGAGCCGGAGCAGGATCATTGAGCAAAGGCCATCGTTGAGATCTCTGGAGGGGGCCAACGATGGGGAACCCTTCCAGCAAGGATGAGAGCAGCTCGGTGTCGATGCAGCGAGCGGCTTGCAACATATCCCTCCAAAGGCTGATGTGAAAACAAGAGCCCAGTTGGATCGGCATCTCATCTGGAACCCCTCGGAGAAGCCGCCTCAGATGTGGATCTTGTACAGCTCGAAGGACTCGATCAGAGTCAGGGAGCGTCGCAAGTGCGCGCTGGCGCCAAAAGATCCGCAGCTTCTTCCTTTCATGCAAAACCCACTTGGGCTTGGCCACGATCAGGGCCAAAGCTTCCTGTAGATCAGGGTCCAAAGCCGGATCCAGCGAGAAAGGATGGATGATCTCCAAACTGAAACGAACTGTCTCACCAGGTTCCATCTCGGCGGGGATCAAAGGTGGAAGCGCAGACCTCTTCAGCTGGTATCCAGCGTGAATAGCTTTTTGAGCAGTAGCCACCTGCTTGTGCCCTTTCCAGGGAACGGGCTGGCCGACCGGTCGCTTCCGATCGGAGGGTGGCGTCTGCAGCTGGAACGTTGGATCCAAAGGTGAAGAGGTGGGTCTGAGCTTCAAAGCCTTGGTGAACGCCAGAGCCCATTGGCGACAGAGCTTGCCAGGGTAGACCTGAGCTAGCCTTGTCTTGTAGACCCACTTGTTGTTGATCTTGACTTTGCCCACCAACGGCACATGGCGGTGAGGGCGAGTCTGCTGATCGCAAGCCAAGGCGATCGAGCTGAGATCGAAGTTGCCCACTATGGCAGTGGGCTTTTTGTGATCAGCTCCATACCGGCACATGTCGAGCTCGAACCGGCTCGCTCCAGGGAGTTGAGCCACCCGCTTCATTGGGGGCATTGACCAAAGGAAGGAGCCTGCAGGATTCTCGATTGACCAGAGAACCTGGTGGCTGTGGCACAACGTGATCTTGTCGGCCGAGAGCTCCATGAACTGGTTGCCCATCTTGACCTTCTCCTGATCAGGTGGTGTCAAGCCCGGGAGACCCCACAAACATGATGCCGATCGCAGAGGAGGGGGGCCTCCATCGTCTTTGCGAGCCAAGCTGAAGGAGGAACATGGCGTGCCGAAGTGGATCGCCTTGATCATGCCGGCCTTGATGAGCTTGCCAAGGTGCCTCTGAACATCGATGTGCGTCACGTCCACAGATCGAGGCACGTGCTCACTCTCGTCGATCTCGATGGGAGGAGCCACTGGGATCCCAAGCTCACGCATGGCTTGGGTGAGCCCAGCCTTGCCGGCAAAGATCTCCACAAAGGAACCAGCTGGCAGCACCTGCCCTGAGCCCCATTGGAAATTGCCCACTGTCTGATCAACAGACGGATCATCATTCGTGGGCAGATCGCCCTTGGGGCTCTCTTGAACGGTTCAATGGTTGCCCACCATGGGGTGAGCCACCCCGCAGATCATGCAGACGTGCTTGAACCGGCACTTGTCGCCGTGAACACAGCCAAGGGATGAGTTGTAGTAGTGGCATCTCTTCGGCCCCGTGACCGCCTTGGCCGCGTCCACGATGAGCTTCCACTCGGAGTCAGGGATCCTCTTGTCTTTGTCCTGAGCGGACTTCTCCTTCAAGTGGTCCTTCTTGACCTTCGGGGTTGAGCCCTTGTCTTCCTTCTGGGGGGTGGATCTGCCCCGAGTCTTCTTTCTCTTCTTGACCGATTTCTCCGGAGTATCATAGCGAACCTTGTCCTGCTCATCTTGGGTATCGACCACCTTCTTCACGTCGACCTTGGCCAGAACGGCCTTTGTCCTGGCGTCGTTCCAGAGGTACTTGTGATTGGTGAGCACCTCGTTGATCGCCGCCTGGTAAGTGGCGAACGTCTCTCTTTGCTCGGCCTGAAGCCGATGCACTTTCTTTCTGATCAGAGCATCCGCCTGAAGAACAAAGGGCAGACCTGGGCAATCCGAACGGAACTGCTTGAGCTCTTGCAGGTACTTGAGCGGACCTGCTGCTCTGGAGTACGCACAGATATTGAGGTACTCCATGGCCATGAACAAGGCATGAACTCGATGCATCAAAGTATGAGTATCAGTGACCTGATCCGGTTCCTCTGCCTTGGAGATCGTGAGCAGGTCCTCCGCATTCTTGGTCAGACCTGACTTCTGCACGATCGAGTCAGCCCTTGTGCGGATCTCGGCCACCGGATAGTATGGAGCCATGCCGTTGACCAAGAAGTCCCGGTTGAGCTTCTCCACGAACTTCTTGTGAGGCTCTTTAGCATCCAAGAGGATCACATCCGGATGAGACCGAACGAATCTTGCCCTGAACTCGGCATGATCTTCCTGAGCCATCTCAGGGACCTTGTTCGGATCCTCTTCCATCCGCACCCTCCTGGTGGCGAACTGCCCTTGGAGCGCGTGGCAGGAGTGCCAAACTGCTGCGAGCTGCATCAAAGCCAGCTCGATCTCCGCATTGTTGGCACCAAGGGTAGCATCGGCGATCAAGGTCCGGAGCGCGGTCTTGCTCGCGGCAGCAATGTCACCGAGCATGGCGAAGACCTCGACATTCAACAGACGTGAGTCGGCTGCCGCTCGGCAGAGCTCAGTCCTCAGCCCCAGCCTGCCGAAGATCTGTCGCAAGGCGATCTTGGGCGTATGAGCCTCATCAGCGTAGGTGGTGCGATCGACCATGGTGCCGACCTAGTGTTCCTCGCTGCTGTGAACTCAGCCAAAAAGAGCTATCAGTGAAGCAGTGAACATCAGTTGATCTCCTGGCATGATCATAGGATCTATCAAATTCATTAAAAGAAAAATCCATTCCACAGGACCCACAAACCCCTCCCACCATCTTTTTGGCTGGACCGCTAAGCTCAAGCCTTCGATCTGGCTAGGCAGTTCTGGCAGACCATGCCTGGAGGGTTAGGTCCCACAGAGCTGGCGTCGCTCATCTTGAGCTTGCCACAGATCGAAGCTTCAACATTGACGGATCTATCAAAAATGTGACATCTGAAATCTGATGACTCTAGAGCTTTCTTAGGGAGCGAGCTCTTGACTATGTACTCGATGGTGAACGGATCGTTCACGGCTCCCTCTTCCTCTTCATCGATTTCCAGATTGTTATCCTTGGGATCCCACTTCTCTCTGAGCTTGGCCGACACTTCTTTGACCATCGCTACTGAGAGCTCCTTGCGCTGGCGAGCATACTTCAGGACTAACTGCTTCGGATCCTTCCAGTTTGCCTGAAGTCCGACGATCTTGTCGTCCACGTTGGCCTTCACCGCTTCCGAGAGGAACGTGACCCTCATCGAGTGCCACGTGATCATCTGAATGATCTGCTCCAACTCTTTGAGCTCTCTCAAGGCGACCATGTCAGCTTGAGCAGCTGTCCGCAGAGCCTCGATAAAGAGGAACTTCATCCATGACATGCCCCTGGTGTAGGTGATCGGCACATCGCTGAACTCCTTCTCATCCTTCATGTCCCAGATGAAGAAGTCGCGATCTTGCCTGAACGGCTGGAAGAGCTCCCAACCGATCGGCAGCCATTCGATCCCAGACAGAGAGCAACTGGGCACAGCAAAGCGCGTGCCCTTCCTCTTCCTCTCGACCTTAGTCTGCCAGACCACCCCGAGCATCGATTCCTCGGTCATTTCGAGCGACGATGGGGCCACATGCACCCCGTCATCGAACCGAAGCGATGCGTAGATCAGGATCAAGATCCACCACACCGTCAGAGCTGACGAAATCCTGTCAGTAGCCGAGATCTCCTTGAGGTAGTGCTCCAGAGCGATGACCAGCTTCGGTGGAACTGGTATGGCCTCTTTGAGCTCTTTCCCCCTCTCCCCGTGAACTTTGTCCACGACCGACTTCAAGTGTGGATCTGCCAGGTTGGGTGCCTTCATGATCAACTTCTTGCATATCCACCCAACTGCATACTTGAATGCTGGCAGAACTGCCGGACCGCATCCTTGATCACGGACGTGGAGGCAGTATCTCACGATCGCCACCATCGAGGGAGGGTACACTGTGAGCTGGTGGCTTCCGCACCACTCCTCGAACTTCTCCCAGGCGCGAACATTCTGCCTGATAGTTCGATGACCACCGCCCTCGAAAGTCATGGTCTTGATGCGAGCGATCTCCGCCAGACCCATACCTTCAAACTTCTTGGGATCATTGACTCCCGCAGCTTGACCCGCCCTATCGCAGATCTTCTGGAGCCTGAGGCCCCACTTCTTCCGCTCCTGGTCCTCGACCGACTGCAGAGATGGGATCTTCCCTTGCGGTCCAGGTCCGGACGGCTTGAGAATAGGGTTGGGTGTGGGAGAGCTGAACTGACCTTCCAGAACCGCTGAGCTCGTCTTGGACCCAACATGGGCCAATTCAACTGATCCATATCCGAGATCAGTAGCTATTTCGCCTGAGATTTCTGAACTAGCTCAGCCAAAGTGTTGACCATGTCCAACCGTTGCAGCATATCATCTTTCGCCAAATGATCTTTGGTGAGAGCCGGCAACATGTTGCAGAGCTTCTCTTCGGCTAGCGAATCATTATCATCCATCATGGCTAACCAGAACTCTACATGATCGAGCTTAAGTTCTGAGACACGAGATCTAACGTGTCATCAAAGAACGGGAGGCTAATGAAAGCGCCGAACGATCTATCCATGGTCCCTGAGCCAAATCCGCTGAGAGCCCGGAGCGATCGTCAGTGCTCTCCCGATCTGGGCAATCTGACCTGCAGCCGGTTCCGATCACCGGGGGCTGCTATGGCCGAGCAGGGATCTTGCTCTAAACATGAACATGCATGGGAGGATCTGCCCATGCAATACCGATCATGTGGGTAGATCAGCCCCATGACCCTCATGCACGTGAGCTGGGTGACTGGACGCAGCGATCCTGCCTACAATCAACCGCTCACTATAGGAGGTGGATCGGCCTCCTTTAAGATGATCACGAAAAGGGTTATCCGTCCTAGATCCAGACCATAGATCAGTGGGTACCGTGGAGGCGGGGATCAGGCCTACGATGAACGGGACCATATGAGCAATCGAGCTCTCACTGACCAGATGATCTGCAGCCGGTTATCCCCATGGGTGATCCAACTATCCCCTAGTTAAGAGAACAACCCTACCACTCAGATGCAGAGCTTGCCACTTTCTTGCGGCGATGCCTGCGTCGTGGGCCAAGGCATGATCAGCCGAGGCCATCAAAAACTAAAAATTGAAAAACATCGATCCAAGATCTTCTGAACTGCATGCTTGGATCTTCAGACCTCTTCCCTCGGTGTCGCCGGAGAGTATGACACCGGAGCCGTAGGAGTTGACGGCTGAGCAGGATCCGTCTTCTTCTCCTGCACGAACTCATGAACGGTCTGAGCCGGAGGCCGCCCCAGCTCAGAGCTGGCTGGCTGGCTGACCGGAACTTTTTCCGGCTTCGGCTTGTTCTTGCCATCGTCACATCCGCCCCCATCAGGAACTTCCGGGGCCGGGGGGGTCACCTCCTTCATACTGGCAGGCG
>VSDK01002457.1:51742-65280 GCA_009767595.1 Symbiodinium kawagutii | reverse complement strand
TTCTATGAGATGGCTAATAGATATCGCCATGCGTGGCCAGAACAGAGTCGCTATTATCCTAAGCAGCATGAGAAAGGACATCTACTCTGGGCATACGGGCGAGACAACTCCAGAACCCCAGAGTGGATAGTCATCCCTACCGCCACTGGGTGGACACTGTATCACCAGTTCTGGAACCAACGAATATCAAGCAACGACGGCCAATCGCATGTTGCATGGTCACTTGGCAAAAAACATTTCTACGACAGCTGGCGGGCTGAGCCCCTGCACGGGGCCTTAGTTGGTACACATACAATTTCTTCACGGCCACAGGTCCCGTGGCGTAACATTGAACCCCAAATCCCGCCACACCACATGCATAAATGGGCCAGTCGCCATCGCCAAACTTCAGAAGAGCGAGTGTGGAGACCGCGCTCTCGCACTCCCCCGGCCCGCTCACCCAGCCGCTCGGCCAACAAAATGCCTGTCGTCAATGTCCAATCGTCTGACGAAGAAGTTGCGCAACGTGCGCCGGATTTGCCCTCCCCCCCTCAGAGCGACGATGAACCAGTCATTGAATGTGATGATCAGAAAGCTATGGATCGCGCGCGGAAGGCAGTAGTCGCGAGTGTCACTCGCTTCCACCAACACTGCTCGCCTCCCCCTGCACCTGAGGAGGAGCCTGCTAAAGATGATTCCATGGGACAACCACCAGGCCAAAGTCGCCCTTCTGGAGTGATCGTGGACCTAGGTCATCTTGCAAGCTTAGGTGACAGCTGGCCACTGGCCTGTATTCGCTGCGACTGTCAGTTCTTTGGGAACTATTACAGAATGCATATCTTTCGAACGGCTCTACGTGCACTAGGTCGGGGGACCAGCTTCTCTGAGATCCGGGACTCCCTGCCGAACCTCCTCCAGCAAGCAGCCAATCTCACCATTGAAAGCGCAGCAACATTCCTGTCTAGCCTCTTCTCCCTAGTTCCCGAGAACCATAGGTTGATGCAGGCGCACAATCGGCAATGGCTACCCTTTCGATCAAAGGAGTACTGGCAACAATGCCTGCTTAGTGAAACCCTTCGTGGCTTTCAGGATCTCACACAGAGACTGCAAGGAGCGACCTTCGTGGCAGACAAAGACACTGACTGTTTCCTGTCCATTGTTACCCCAGGAGCATCAGTCGATAAACTCCGTGTTAGCACACTGCCATGGAATAAGCTGCATGTGTATTTCCCGGTAGGCTTTGTTCAACTTATTGCCAATAGCATGGCTGCCAAAAAGTTTTCACTCAACCTCCAGCAGCAATTTGTCAAAACGAGCAGTGATACTACATCCGAGGGGCATACTTTGGAGCTCGCTACGGGCACGATCCCAGCCGATCTTGACCGGCTAGACCCGATGAGTGGCTTTGACACCCTCTTCGTAGAAGGCTATCTTCATGTCCATATGGCTGCCAAACTCTTGCCTTCACATGATTCTGTTCGCTTCTCTATCCTGGCCAGAGTTCCCCCTAAAGTAAGACTTGAAGACATGCCAGATGGCAAGATCCGGCTAGAACATTGCGTGACCCCTGCTCCCTTCCATTTAGTGGCAGATCCGGAAACTCTTTATAACCGCCAGCGCACGTTTGGCCCCTTGGGAGATCAGCTCCTGGGAGGTATACGGCATTACCTCTCCCACCCTAAAATTGACCCCACCACCTCCCTTGGCTTCTTTGGACCTATCTTTGCGTCAGACTTCAAAGCCTTCTCTATCTCAAAAGAGCAACTACAAGTTTGGAGGTGACCAGAAATGCCCCTATGATGGGGGGGTCGGGGCCATCCCAAGGGCCGTACTGCCCAAGGAGGAACGCCAAAACTTTGTTGCTAAGTTCATACAGCTCAAGAATGAGCACTTCCCTCAAATCCAGTTTCCGAATGATCAAGATATGTACAAAGCTGACAACTATGTCACACAAGAAAACATCCGTCGAATGGCGGCAAGAAAGCGGCGTGGACAATCCAGACATGAACCGTCTGATGCCACTTAACTTGCCTCCCCCCTTCCTTCCTTTGCCCCCCTGCCCCCTTCTGTCCCCTCTTCCTTCTTCCTTTTCACTTCTCCCGCAGCTGTTTTACTGTAGCCATTTACCTTAGCCCTACGGGGGCCGCGCATGGAAGTCGCCCGTGCTGTCTTGCCTGCAGTACATGGCAACATTCTGCTGTGATATTGGCGAAGCCATTGAAAGGACGTGGGTAAGAGCTCCGGTTCTATGTACCTTCGGGGAGAGACGAAGAGCTCTTCACCTTCTTCCTTTCTGGCTTTTCCAGTCCTTAGTCCGAAAAAGTCACACGGAATCCAAGGCGTACTCATTACGAATCACTTGCTTCGGACTTTGCCCCGGCATCGAGCGTGTTTCCACAGTTCACCTACTTGGGTGACCTGTCGTTACCGCTCCTTATGCTGGCTAGTGCATCCGGGGGCATATGCTGACAAAGTGTTAAATCCGCTAATCTCTCAGCTCCCACCAATATCCACTAGCGCAACTTGAGGACGGCGCCGTCCTTGGCCAACTCACCTCCGGTACCGCGGGTACCATATTAACGAGAAGTTCCATCGATCACCAGCGTGTTGGTTCCTTTCAGAGCAGAGTATGTAGGTCTCTATCCTGGCAAGAAGCGGTTTTTTGTCAAACTGCTTGCTCTCGTGATTTCCGTAGGGAATGTGCACCTGTTGCTTGGTGCCCCATTTCCTTCAATCGTGCAAGTAGTCCAGTTGCGACTGGGCATTAGCAAAGGAATAGCCGCAGCCCTATGTACTTTCCAAGAGCAAGAGGCACCGGCGAGCTGCGGCATTTCTACACCAAGGGTTGAGATGCCTCGACAAGGCGCTGAGCCTACTAGTTTTCACACCCTGGCCTCACCAGTAAGTAGTAAGTTCGGTGAACCTGACCGTATGGCCATTGTGTGAACACAGGTGTGGCTCGCTCCTTGTCTCCCCGAGTTGTCTGGGCAATAGCAATCCACTGATGTTATAGTAACGCGGTCTGAACAATTCCGCTGCCTGAGATGCCTCAGGCAAACCAAGGCCCCTACGAGGGCCAATCCAATTATAGGGCTTGCTTGCCCAACTACGGCTTTTAGCCATACGATATTTATAGCGATGTCAGACTCTCGACAAATTTTGCTGCAACAATGGTCTTGAGTGCATGATGGCAGCTATCGAACTGGCAGTCTACACATGCAACGTATACTTGCATTCAGCACGACAAATTTCCCGCCGGTTTGTCGACAAGCGCACATGGACTGCTAGTGGCGTTGTGGCCTGTCGGCCACCACAAGCTATCACAACGTTGCCAGTGTTTCGATTGTGGGATATGGGCATGATGGTACGCAGAGAAGTTGTGAGGCGGGGAATTCATTGCATGTACATATTTTCGCAGTTTTACTGCATTTTCGCAGTTTTGCTGCCTTTGCTTCCTTTGCTTCTTTGCTTCGAAACTTCATCCTGTTTCACCTTGTTTCACTTTGTTTCACTGCTTCTTATCGACCTTAGCTTAGTGCTACCGAGGCGATGCGGGCGAGCAAAAAAAAGGAGCTTGCAGCACATTCAAACCCTGCTTTTTGGAGTGGGATACTTTGAGCTTGCAGCGCGATGCAAGCCCCGCATATTGCTGAAGCCGTCAGGGTGCGCCTGTGTTCAGTCACCACCTGTGGGCAACGTCTTGTTTGCGTGTCCCCAAACGTGTCCGTGTTTCTGCTGTCCATTCCGGGCGATGCGCAACTGAGTGCTGCAACGTTGGTGCCGTATGTGCCCTGCAGAAATCTTTCTGGAATGCCGGGCCTATGTTGCGTGCCAAGAAGATCAAACTTGAAAAAAACATAGATCACAATCGCAAGCTTTAACAGCGTGCCGAACTTCATCACGTAGCCTTCTTGCCTTAGGAACCACGATGCTTGGTTTCCTTAGTTGAGCAACGTTTTTTTTATGCAGCGAAGGGCAGCCTGAAGTAGCCTACTAGATGCCAGCGGGATGTTTGCCAATGGGCTGTAAAAGTAGCCTTGCAGATGTTTGCCTTTTGTCGACCAAATCAAACATGTACTGTAGCCGTGACCGCATGATAGATTTGTAAGTAAATATTTGCAATGAAAATCATTTAGATAATGGTGTTTGAAGAGCAAGCAATGCGGCGGAAAATCATATGGCAAAATTTGGTCACTATTTTCTCTCAAGCACTGACGCCAATGGATTGACTGTGTCTTGCTGTTTTGTTGGCCAACCCGGCGCTCAGGACTGAGACTCTGGAAACTTCGGAGCGGTGCAACGATGCCGATGTTTGGGACATTTTCTTTTTCAACAAGGAGGTGTGATACGGCAGCATTGGCCGGTGCAAGTTTCAAAAAGGAACTGCGCAGGAACCAGGGCATGAAATTGAATGCGGCATTTGTTTGGTTTGAGATACAGTAGCCTCAATCAAATGTTGATCCAAGGTTCCCACTCAAAGTAACGTTGACATGAGCCAAGGGCAGAATCAATCAACAAACAGGCAAATGTTGAGACGAAATGAATTTATCATGGGCTGTTTTTAGAAAGTTTTTATGAGAATATGTTTCCAAAATTTTGGGCAGACCAGGCTTGCCAGGGCCAGGGCCTTCCCACTGCGAATTCATAACCGTCATCATCGTCACCATCATCATGCTGCTGCAGCTCTCACCCCAAATAGAGCACGAGTCGGGACTTGTTGAACTACGCCGAAATGAGGTATATAGATATCATGTCTGTTGGGTATATATTTGACGAATATTACTTTGATGGTCGCAAAATACTTGTTGGTATGCGAAAATTGGATAGGCTGATTGCTATTCAGATGTTGCATTACTTTGCCCACTCTTTAGACGAATATGGGGACGTTTATGTCAATAGGTAGATTCTGATGCGTAGAAGTTACGCATCTAGCGAACTCTGGCTGCATTGAATTGGTCGAAAGGTGATGAATCATCACTCACAGTCACGCAAGACCCGCCCGTTCGCCCGTTACCAACCACAAAACAACCCGGTTTCAACCATGAACTAAAGATTGACCAACCATTAATCAACCATTAACCAACCATTACGCAACCATCCACCAGCCAGGAACCAACCATTAATCAATCTTTAATCAACTCTTAATCAACCATCCTGAGCCCGTGGCCAACCATCAACCGTTTCACCACTGCCAGGGCAGCCTGGGATTGAACTTGGACCTATCGATGCCCATGGAAACTCCAAGGATGGGTCAGGATGTGGCGTGGTATGTCCCCACCCCTAAAGTCACTACAGTAAAAGTCTCGATCTTTCTGGTACAGGATCCTGTCGCGTGGATCCATGATAGAAATCGATGCTTTGCTGATTGGAAATTGGTGATATTTAGCGCAACTATAGGTTAGTTTACCAGATTTACCAGGGAGTAGCAGGGAAACCATCTATTTTTAGGCCATGGACAAGCCTATGCTGGGAGTTCTTGAAACTGGATGGGTGCAAATATCTTAGCCTGAGATGGGGTTGGCACCACCAGTGAGAAGCCTCATGTAGGATCATGTCATCAACCTGATCATCAACCTGACTATCAACCATATCACGGATGTGGAAGGAGTTGGTTGGATTGAATTGATGGCAAACACTTGGTCGATGTTCTAATTAAGTGACCCCCGAGAGCTCTCGACGACAACTCGGTCATGCCATTGCAGTCATGCCTTGCCATTGATGGAACAAGTCGTGTGTCAACAGGGCGATGCAGCTGGAGACCAAACCTTGACTCGGTTGCGAAATTCGTTTTTTTTTCCCTTGACTTGAAAAGCCAAGCGGCTTCCAGGGTTTCTAAGTTCCCAACAGAATTTTGTCGGCGACAGACAACATTTTTCTTGATATAACACCTCACCATTTCTATCATTACTACGTTTGGAAAGCTTCCCAGCAAACTCCAAGTCGCGAAGGCCAGGGATATCGTCAAATCTAAGCAGTAAAGAAATCGCTAGGTATCGGTGACAGGTGGTGATTTGAGGCTTCGCATCTACGAGTTGATTCGCCAGGCGGTGATTAACCACTTATACCAACGAACCATGCCCTCATCACCTTGGCATCTTGCTGTTGATTCACTTGATTCCAGTCAGCTGTAGTGTCATCGTGGGAGTTTCGAAGACAGGTGGAACTTTCTGAGGCTTCTTGGCCATTTACTTGTAGAATGCGCCTGTGAACAAGGCATCAGACGCTCGCTGATCGGTGCAAATCACCACCAGCTAGAGCCGATTCATTAAAGATTTCTCTAACAAAATCGTTGGCTCAAGTGCAGCGCGGCTTGTTGAAACCTCTCTATGTCCAAAGTCTCAAGACTACCATCAATCACTCCCAAAAATGCTGGAAATGGGAACAGTTTGAAGCTGGATCTTGGAAAACGACGCAAGTAGAATGCGCCTGCCAGTCCCACTTCCATGTTGGAAACCTAAGCAGAATTCACTTGCTCATATGAAATCGGAATTGCCGCATGAATTTTTGGAACCAAGACTTTGTTACCAGCACTTTGGCTCAAAGCTGGTCTTGGAGCCTAAAGTTAAGAAGGATCTCGGATTTCCAACTCCCGAAGGTACATCACGGTACATCTTATTATTAGTTGTTGTACACTTGGTGAGTATTGTTATGATCGGTGGGCCGGTACCTTTGTATGCATTTGTTGTTTGGTTCAGTGGCGAGTCCGCCCTCAAAGCCAGAAACACGCGTCATGACTCGGGGCGCGCATGATGGCCCATATGGATGCTGGGTACATGGCCAGCTGGAAACATGGATGCTTCTTGCCTGATGATTTGTTCAAATGTTCAGTGTTCATTTGAAGCATTTCATCAACATGCCCAGAACTGATTGAAGCGATGTTTGCTATTTGTAGCGTTTGTTCGAGGCACTGCGTCCCTGTGGTCCAACTACTGCTTCTCCGCCAGCTTGGACAAGATCTTGCTGAGCAGCTAGACAAAGCATGGAAAAGGTGCTCAGAGTCTGGACCGATGCAGTATGAATGAGTGTGGGGCCCAGGAATCAGAGTGTATGCAGCAAGTCCCAGCATCCTACCAATTCACCGCATATTCCAAATCCATCTTTCCTCGCTCCACTGCACTTGTCCCTTGTACTGACTCTTTGAGATCCTAGTGTCTTCCTGCAGCTTTTGGATACAATCTAGTGAAATTTGCTGTTGGCGAGTTTCTAGAACGTGATGTGTTTGCCGGTTCCAATTTTCCCTGACTTTGCATTCAGCTCAGTCGATTTCTTGTACTATGTGACACGGTTTCTTTCAAGGAGCTAGTGCCATCTTGTATATCAAAGGGCAGAAAGACACGCAGAAGGCTTTGGGTTTGCAGCTTCAAGATTGAAACGGTGACAATTTACAGCCAGTTCAATTTTTGGACCCTGTGTGGATTCTGTACAAGTGTTCAGATGCATGACCAAGCCCATCAGTCCTGCTGGCCAAGCACAATCCGAGTCTTTCCACTTCTGTTCCTTCAATGATCCACCGCTTCGCTGATCTTCTATCAATTCTTCTATGTCTTGCTCAGGCGCTCAAAAAATTGGAGATTGCATTCAGGCACGAAGAATGCAGATGCGGTGGAGGATCCCTTCTCGGAGGACGATCAGACTGCAGGGTTGGCCGTTTGCATATATGAACTTAAGATATCAACGATAATTTCATGTATGCACATATATTTTTACTTATATATATATATTTCTTTCTGTTTGTGCAGTTTGCGTCAGCAAGTATGGACCAAGATATCAACAGGACGGAGCATCCTTGACTCTGTGTTTCAGCGTGTGATGTTTTTCCAAGGACTCCACGTTATTTTCACCAAGAGAAGTTGTTGTCACCAGCTAGGATCAATCAGCACCTTCCGAAGCTGCGACAGATGTTGTGGTTTCTTGTCATTGGACATCTTTGGTCTCATTGTCTTCGAACATGTCACGACATGAGTCTAAAGCATCAATCTGAGGAACCGCTACCTTCTGCCGGACCACCTGCTGCTTCTCTACTTCCCTTCCCCGATGAGTCACAGCCACAAGGCAATGGACTTTCGGTTTGCGTTTCGCAAAACACAAAGCGTTGATGGTGAACAAATGGAAACTGTGGAGTGATTTCATGATTTTCATGAGATTTCAGTGCAACTTTTCGCTTTTTTGCTTTCCATGTCTTTCTGTGTTTTTCCATGCTTGTTCCCCCTCACATCCCTAACCATGCAGTGCCATGCAACGTGCAGGTTCCTGGCTTAGCCCAGATCCCTTTGACCAGGAGGCAGTCCTTGTCTCCGAAAACTTAAAGCCTCGCGTGCTAGTTTTGAGATGTCAGGAAACGTTTCAAAATCTGTCATTTCAATTACAGTTCCAAAGTATTTACACCCCCGAAGCTTAACATAGAAGTTCAAAGCATTTTGGTGTCAGGTTATCATAGCTTCAAACAAATAGAGCTCAAGATCAATACATACCTATACAGAAAAAAACATATATATATATATGTATGTATGTTTAAACAGACAACGTGCACATTTGTCTATGCAAATTTGTTGTGCCCATCTGCAGAGACACGTGCAACACAGCCGTTCTTCACCAGGCGCTTAAGCCGCCCTGCGCCGCCCGCTGCGCCGGCTGCGCTAGCGGCTCCACGGGTGGCCAACGGAGTCAAGGCCGGTGAGGAATGGATGACCGGTGGATGGAGGATGGATGGTTAAGGGTTGGTTGGTTATGATCTTTGTATAAATGTACATATGTATACATGTATTCTGTATATATGTAAATAAACAAATAAATATATATATATATATACATATCGAATTCTTGGTGAATGGTTGGTAAGTGGATTGTTGAGGGTTGGTCAATTGTTGGGGGATCGTTGGTCAATGGTCGGTTGATGGATGGTGCACAAACGTCCCAAGGTCTTGGGTCGTTGGTCACCCACTACTGTTACTCTAGCAAATCTTGTTTGGCATCTTACTGACCATACCAATACATACCATTGCGGGAGATGGTTGCTAAATAGCAGTTAGGCTATGATGGTTGTGGTTATCATTGGTT
Organism: Symbiodinium kawagutii; assembly: GCA_009767595.1. Taxonomy (NCBI): domain Eukaryota; class Dinophyceae; order Suessiales; family Symbiodiniaceae; genus Symbiodinium; species Symbiodinium kawagutii. Next base: position 56,244 of record VSDK01002457.1, on the reverse strand, counting down.
CTACATTGGCACGAAATTAAATGTTATGTGTTGTTGCTGGTCATCATTGGCTATATCAATTGCTGATTACTGCTGGTTTTCTATATATATGTACATTGCCTGTTCTTGTTGGCCGTCGTTGGTTATATCATGTTATACCACATCATATCCTTACAATTGTTAGTTGAATTCAATCACTGCTGTTCTCGCATGTAGACCCATAGTCGTCGTCGTAAATTTCACCTTGATTACCGTTGACTGTACCCTGTTTGTTATTATCAATCATCTCCCGTTGCATTGTTGTTACCAGCTTGCGCCGGTCGGTGGTGATCATGCCTCAATGATCCCTTTACCACGGTATTATACAGCCACCATAGCAACCATCATATAACCATCGCATAGCCACCATATAGCCACCATGTAGCCATCATATAATCATTATCATCACATGACGATCCAGCCTCCATGATAAAGCCTTATTCCTTTGGTTCTCCTGGAAAATCATTGGCTGCCGCTCAGGTGAATTTGGAATCTCACAAGGCTCCACCGGTGAAGGTTGAAGCCAGTGGGGTGCCTCAGGATGCTGGAGAGCAATGGTGGAGCAGGGATTCTGAATGGTCAAGTGATGGTTAAGTGATGGTTGAGTGATGGTTAAGTGATGGTTAGGTTTGCTGAGGATCGTTAGTACGAGTCAATGATGATTGATGATGGTGAATTGAGGCTTTTATGAATGCCTGATGATAGTGGATATGTCATACTGTTGGTGAATAAGGTTGATAGCGGCCAATGATAGGATTAATGATATGGTGGTTTCTGTATAGGGGTAGCCCCTCATCATGATTCACTGGCTATCAATGGGTAAGTGTGGTTCAGTTGGCCTTACCAATGGATGAGATCATAGGGGACCAACTTCAACTGCAGAAATCAAGGGTTCAGTATAATATGGGCAGCAAAGGCTAATGGTGATAACAATGTTGAGTCGCAACATTTGAATGGTAATAGTCATCATTGTCAAATTGATTGATGTTTGTATATTATCTAGTTGTAGATTCAAATATTTACCATTATATGTTACTCAATATGTAGTCTTTATCAAATGTCCAAGCACAATGGAAAAGATTGGTTAGTGACTATACCGTAACGCTTGGCGATTGGGTCCACGGAAGGTACCTCAGTCAGCGTAAGATCCCTAGCAGACACGGCCCGGTGGCAACACCGGGTCTGATGCTCACCTGGTGTAGGCAAGTGCGCCAGCTTGTGTTTTATCAGTCTACCTCGGGGAGTATAAGCATCATCCACCGCTGAGTATCCTTGGTTACCCTACACCAGTTTTCAATCGCCGCGGGGACGCTATGGTTTTTGGAGTACCGTTCGGGGATATCACCAGCAAACTGGTGTTTCTGATCGGAAAACCAACCAGCTATGGGTGTATATCATTTACAACCCCATTTTTGGTTTGGCAGACAAATTCTCTCTTGGAAATGGACTCATAAACTGTTGTCTATGCTATCGGGAGCCAAAATGACTTGGACATCTCGGTCAGAGCATGTGAACTCACGTGAGACAATTCTGAACCAAATAGTCGTGGCTGTTGTTGGCATGGGATCACTACTATCAAGAGTACTGAGAAATGACGCCTTAAATATGATCAAACAATCCGAAAATGCTATCATCCATATTACACACTGCTCTTCAAAATTATGCCATTCAGAACTGACCTAGTTGTACTATTATGAAAACAGCTCCTCCTTTTGATCCTCAGATCCTCATTGAGGACGCTGTCCTTCCCTGAACCTCAGGTTGCATGGTATCTGATGATCGGTCACACACACACACAACTCATCAGTCCTATCAACCGACGTTCAACCGAACGAGGCTAGTATTGATTATGTTAACCATTAATCTATTTAGCAACTGTTGTTAGTCCAGTACGATTAGTTGATATCAATACCCTTTAATTGATTATTAGTGCTAGTACCTGTGAATTAGTTGATTGTGAGTCTAGCACCTATTCAACTATAGTTCGTCAACCACCATCGTTCTTTATGATCAATCCTTCTTTCCCAGGATTGACCATTGTCAAGAGTCAACTGTGTTGTTTGGTAGGTAGGGGTCATTACTACCCAGTATCGGTCACTATTTTCCAGAAAGCATCATCAAGAGTTACTAGTCACTTCAAAGCGTCATTCAAGGTCACCAACCATGCTTCAGCATCAATTCACGATTAATTCACCCCTCTTCATAGATACTATCCATTTTGTTGTCATGACCTCTTAACCCGTATTGGCATCAGGGCATCACAATCATTTTTACCCATTATCACCAATGATCAACCATCAATTCACCATGATTTCACCACTATCAACCTTAAAATCACCGTCGCTCACCATTTTTCACTATTCATGCGCTAATTTCATTCACTCATTCCATTCACCATTCTTGACCACCAATTCACCATCCATCAGTCTGAACTATCAATTCAGCATGTATTCACCACGAATTCGACTTTTGATGCACCACAAAACAGGACCATTCAACCAAGGACCTCACCATGGTGGAAACCGTGTGAAGCCCCACCGGCCAGGCGCCATCCCCCCGCCGCCTCCTGGTGAACCGCCCCAAGAAGCTGTGAAGGTCGAGCGCCGGGGCGGCCAGTGCCCTAGGGTTCACAACGTGCGGCTATGACGTGCTGCTTGACTAAGTAGATAGATGGTGGTTTCTCAAGCCATAGTTTCTTCATGTTTCTTCTTTTCCCAGGGTGGAATTCGTATTTTTGGTGTATCCTCTCTTCCCAGTGGTCGTCAATCTTCACAATTAACTGCAATTAACCACACCAAATTAAAAGCAGCAACTACCATCCAAGGTGTTTCTTTTCTATTTGGGGGGTTAGTAGTAGGAAGGGTGGATTTCTTACACCGGATTGCAGTAGACATTCAATGAAATCATCATATAGATAGAACACACACACACATATTCGTTTATATATATATATATATACATATTTATCTATTTATATTTCTTTCTCTCTCTCTCTCTATATATATATATATGTAATGTATATTTTTACTTGGCAAGATGCACCTGTTCCATTCTTACCGGTTTTGCCGGGCATCAACCACGGTATCATCAAGTAGCCAGGGGAAGATGTCACAAGTTGGGTGAACGATTAGAGCCTCTAAGGTTGGAGGGTTCCGGCCGGTTCCGGCCGCCCCGGAAGCTTTGATGCTTCCCGCCACCCCACACAGTCGTAAGGGTCGTTGGAGATACCCACAGGCTATAGACTCCCTGGGACGTGCAAACAAATAGGTACATGTGACATATGTATCAATATAATTCAATATACATATATGTTTGCATATGCGAGTCTGTAAGATACGCGTTTGTACCTATGCAATATACATACATAAGCATGTGAGTATGCTTGCGCGTGTTATGTATATATATATATACATATATAGATCAATAAATAGACACATCATGCCCGCCAGACACGCCCACTTGTTATGTAGGGGATGAACATGTTTTGTTTGCTTTCACAACTCTGGCTGCCAACTGTGCGTCACCCATTTGCCGCTGTCACTACAACAGTAATGCCCAAGGAATTGGACGAAACAAGCAAATAGAAACAAACACAATCAACTCACTTTCAACCTGACATGGCCCAAAATAGGAAGACAAGCATTGGCATGCCCTCTCTCTCGGCTTGTGCAGACTTTTGTTCCATTGCTCGATTTGCAAAGGGTCTATGTACATGGCATGTACGTCATCATGAAACATTTGTTGACAAAGAGATGGCAAATATGTAGATAAGTGACATTCACCATCACCGACAATGATTTGTTGTTAGTGTTTGCTCGACATTCATGAACAGAAAAACGTCCTGGAAAGAGAACGTCACTGTTTCAGCTATATCATTTAGTGGGAAAGCATATGATGAGCTTCTCGCAGATGGTAAGATGGGATTCTCATAGAAAGAGATTGTATAAGATATCACAGCAATATGCAGATCTATCAATTATGATTCATTCATATTTTGCATTTGACTTCGCATGCACGGGATAGTTGTAGATGACATGAATGTACGCAAGACACATATTTGCACATGCACATCTACAACCCCGCCGCATCCACCTATGCGCGCGCACGCACACATACATGTAGAACTACGACCGTAGAACTACAATCGATGGAATTCTATTGAAACATGCGCACACATGTACGTATATATATATATATTTATATATATATTTATATATATATATATATTTATATATATATATAGTGTATAGAAGAGCAATACAATAGATATCTGATGAAACAAATAGAGGTCAAGATCAATACATACCTATATAGAAAAAACACATATATATATATATATATTTATGTATGTTTAAACAGACAACGTGCACATTTGTCTATGCAAATTTGTTGTGCCCATCTGCAGAGACACGTGCAACACAGCCGTTCCTCACCAGGCGCCCCCGGGCCCCCCTGGTCCGCCTGCTGCGCCCACTGCGCCCGCG
>VSDK01002457.1:35378-46230 GCA_009767595.1 Symbiodinium kawagutii | reverse complement strand
TTCCCTATCTCCTGGTTTCTTCCGGAAAACCTCCAAAATCACAAAATATCCACGTTAAACTGCCAATGCCCCATCTTGCTGATGAGTAGTGGTGATTCCTAGGAAAATAGGGATAAAAAACGGATTCTGTTGATGAACATTTGGTGAATCTGTGCTTTGTTTGACCATCAAATGCTGATTAACATGGAATGTACCTGGTAGTTCACTATACCTTTTGACATGCAGATTTAACATAGACCCCGATTTTTTTTCCATAGCTATGATAATTTTCGGGGGAGCATGGTTTTGCGTTGCAAGAGATAGCTTCGTCCGGAGGACATTCCGATCGAGGGAAAGGCACATCGAACCGATCTTTTTGGGCAGCCAGAGATACATTTGGATATGTCTGGCAGCACCAATGCTGAGGAGGCCATGGGGGTTTGGATGTTTTTAGAGATGTCAAAGCTTGGACATTCTCGTGTCAAGTCTCTGTCGGGTTTGTTCTCTTCTATTGTTGCATTCAGCTCAAGAATGGCTTTAAAGAAAGAGGCACTTTCAAGGTGCTGTCAGAACCCGCCACACTCTAGAGACGTGCGCAGGAAGATGGCTGCGTCAATATCCCCGGCTGCATTGACACCCTTAACACAGTTGGGCACAAAGAGGCTGGAAGTCTTGCCAAGCCAGAATTGTTGAAAAGCGCTGAAAGGTGTTGAAAGCTTTGGTGAACAAAACCTGATGTGTCGGAAAGCGGATACGGAAATGGGTTGAGGATGCCCCGGAGAGTCGAGAGGATATGGCGGGTCATATGTTTGAAACGACTGCATGACACACAAAAATAGGTTGAGCAGTGGCCCAGGCCATCAACTTGGAGCCAGAGCCCAAAAAGGCAGAGACTGTCCGAAGCTGGAAACCATTCGAAGTCAGCGCAACTCACAACTATCAAAACATCAAAACCAATGAAGCTGACAACCAATAGCATTCTCATAGCTCGAATCTCGAGTTTCGAAAAGAGTAACTACAAACATCAACCGCAAGCGCCTCCATTCATCATTGAGCAGACCAAGTTCATTATTTTCGTTTGGTTCGTACTTGTATTTCGCGACGTTTCGTGGCTAGGGCTGCCCGCAAAGTGGAATGCAGAGGGCAGAGTTGGGGAAGGAGAGGATAGCTTACGATGCGGCGTGTGGGCTTGGATGTGTTTGCGCGTGGGGGTCTGGCGCAAGCTGTCGGTGAGAAAGTGCACCAGAGGTTGAGTTTGGGCAGGTACAGGTGTGTGTATTGAGATGTTGGGTCAGGTTGGGCCATTGGGCCGCATGTTGTGCGTGTCTTGCCACATGTTGGGGTCATGTATGTCATGTTAATGTTAATGTTAATGCCATCTTGGGCGATATCTCCTTTGGAATGAAAGCCCCGAGAGTGCTCTCATGCGTATCCGAAAATAATTCTGACATGAGTGCTTGGTTCTTCCATCCGCATCTTGGCGCATGCTGGAGCCATGGTGTGTAGAGTGGGCCCGATGTTGGTCACATTTTGGCATGTTCCGCGGACGCTGGGGCCATTGCGCCCAACGTTGCGCACATCTTGCCGCATGTTGGGTTTATGTTGGGGCCATCTTGACTTATCTTCACCCTTCATGTTGGACTCATGTTGGGGCCATACTGGAGTCGTGTTGTGCAGTCTTGCCGAAAAGTCAATTTCCAAGAAATATCAAAAGCAAGGGACTTTAGAGCAAAGAATAAGGTCAAAGACCTCGACTACGAGGGAAAGATAGGGTTTGTAAAGATATCCAAATTGGCTTTGAAACTGAAATTGCAGGCACCATGGACATTAATCTTGGCATCATGGACATTCATGGAATCTGATGCAATCAGTATGCCACATGCAGGCTCGGGGTGAAATTCCAGACGTAGATCCTGAGGTGCCGTTTGGGTAGATTTCTCGGAGTCACATGGTATCACGCAGTAGTTCAAGCCATGAATGCGTCGCACTTGCGCAGCCCTGTTTCGACCCCGGCACTGGGAGGCATCGAAGCGGGTCGACAGGATGGTGGCTGCCTTCAGCGAGATGAGGGTCGCACCCTTACAATGTAGAACTGTGGATGCAGAATTCTCCCAATTGCAATGTAAATTCCTCCCAGCAGTTGCCTCTACGAAATGACAATGCCTAGGGGCTCAAACAAAGCATTTTTTTGTAGAGCAACTTTGGTTGATTTCTTTGGTCAGGAGATCTGCCCTGAATTCTACCATTGTGTAGGGACGTGTTTGTCGAGTGCTTCAGATGAATAGAAAGGGGTGGGATGGTAATTGTAGAGAAAATCAAGCCTCGAATAAAACGAGTCTTCTATGTATTGGAGTATGGTGGGATGCCATATTGTAGAGGGATTAAGGGACTTCTCATGGCAGAATGGTAAATTGTAGAGATTCCATGTTTTTCAATATTTTCAATGTTTTTCAATTGATTTGGACATCATTTCACTTCATTTAAACCAGTAAAAGGGCGGTCAAGCATGGGAGGGCCGTGTACAGCCTGGGTCTGGCACCTGATTGGAGTGGGTCCTTTGGGATTGCCATTTTCTCGTTGTTGTCCTCGTAGCATTTCCCCAGGGAAGGCATTTGGTAGAGGGAAAGGTCACTTTGATTTCTTTTGGTTGTGTTGCGAAAAACGCCTCAAAATCATAAGATGTGTTGTTTGATAATTTGTGTTTTCAATAGTCTTGTTTTCTGTGGGTGTTGCTGCAGAAGGTTAAGATCCCTTTAAAATGCTGATCTTCCAAGTGCCACCATGTTGGGGCTCTACATAATGATGTCCCTGCTTTCCAAACCCACATGATATATGTCATGAGGATACGAGCAAAACTAGGCCTCTGGATGTTCTTGGGGAGCGGGGTCAAGCATGGGAGGGCGGTGTACAGCCTGGGTTTGGCATTTGATTGGGGCGGGTCCTTTGGGATTGCCATTTTCTAGGTGTTGTCCTCGTAGCATTTTCCCAGGGCTGGCATTTGGTAGAGGGGAAGGGCAATTATTTTTCTTTTGGCAGTGTTGCCAAAAATGCTTCAAAATCATAAGATGTGATTGTTTAATGATTTTATTTGTTTTTTGCTAGTTTTGGCATGTCTTTTCACTTTTTTGTATAGTCTTGGTTTGTGTGGGTGTTTTTAAACAAGGTTAAGATCCTTTCAAAAAAGAAAGAAATAAAGAAAAACAGAAAGAAAAGAAAAAACAAAATAATAGTAAGTGGTTCTGGATGGGTGGGTTGTTGTGTGTTGCCATTTTTGGGTTAATTAATGTAAATTATATTTTTTAGTTTTTTTTACTCATTTAGGGTCTCTACAAAATGGGTTGGTGTTTGCAGCAAGCTGAGGCCAGTGTTCTTTACAAAATGGCTGTGGCCTGTAGGGGGGGTTACCAATGGGGTCAAGATGATGATAGCTGAAGGTTGCTTTATCGAGTCTTGATATTTTCATCCCATTCTGTAGAGAACACGTTTTTTTCGGGCACCCTAAACTTAGCAGGCTAGGGGCTGTCATTTTGATTTTTTGGGAAGTGGTTGGATGAGATTTTGTAGTGCCAAAAACTTTCAAAAACATACAAAAACATAATTTGTAGCTACAAAATGACAACGCCTAGGGTACACCCCCCAATGGAGGGGAAGATCGAAAAGTCAATTTCCAAGAAATATCAAAAGCAAGGGACTTTAGAGCAAAGAATAAGGTCAAAGACCTCGACTACGAGGGAAAGATAGGGTTTGTAAAGATATCCAAATTGGCTTTGAAACTGAAATTGCAGGCACCATGGACATTCATCTTGGCATCATGGACATTCATGGAATCTGATGCAATCAGTATGCCACATGCAGGCTCGGGGTGAAATTCCAGACGTAGATCCTGAGGTGCCGTTTGGGTAGATTTCTCGGAGTCACATGGTATCACGCAGTAGTTCAAGCCATGAATGCGTCGCACTTGCGCAGCCCTGTTTCGACCCCGGCGCTGGGAGGCATCGAAGCGGGTCGACAGGATGGTGGCTGCCTTCAGCGAGATGAGGGTCGCACCCTTACAATGTAGAACTGTGGATGCAGAATTCTCCCAATTGCAATGTAAATTCTAATTCCAATCGTAATTGATGAATTTACAATGTAGAATCATTGCAATGAAGTGTGGATTCTCCCAACTGTGGAATTTGCAGCGCTTCAAGCAAAGCTCCCAGGAGAGATTCAACGTTGACAAACCAATCATTCTGAAGCCGATGGCTAGCCTGTCTAGACTGCGCCGTTGAAAAGCAGTCGTTACTTGTTTGATTCCAAGATCTTGAGACGTCACACATTTGATGGCTGAATATAGTCTATGTGTGTCTATGTTCTCACATCGATAAAACACTGTGAGGTCCATTGCTTTGGAGTTTGACGATTTGTTCAACTGTCTTCGTCTTGATCCTGAAGCATGGAAGCTGCTGCGTTGGGTCAAACGACAGCCATGTGTAGCCATGTGTTGCTTGTTTAGGTACTGCAAAATTAGCGCGAACCAGGAAAGACCTGTGGCATGCATTTACCGGTTCTCACATGAGCAATTGAGAAGAGATAGGAAAGATGTTGTCAATGCTTGTCAATGGTGAGTAAGAGTGATTAAGAATTTAAACCACCTTCAAGCTCTAGAATGATTTTATTACAATACCATTCAACATCAATTTGCTTGATTTTCATCTCTCAATCATTGGGGATAAAATCGTTCCAGGACAGGACCCAGTCGTTTCAGGTTAGTCCGCGCGTGGGTCCCGTCACGCCATGGCACGGCAAGGGCAGCAAAGTAGGCCGAAGAGCAGGTGGAGCATCAAATGGTCTGAGAAGCACATCTTCAAAGCAGAACAAGAAGGCTAGAAGGGAACTAGGATGGATTTTGAGTCACGTTTGTACCCAACAAATACTGGTTTGTGACCTACTCATTTGTGGGATTAGCGATTAGTGACCAAGTAATGATTCCTAATCAGCTGGTTGATTGTAGAGGCTGTCAACAATCAACAGCAGTGATAGGGCTTCAAGGTGGGTTTTGACGTCTGGATATGGGGCCTTTCACAGACCTTTCCCCAAAACCCTGCTTTGTGGGAACTGTCGACCCAATCCTCAGCTTGGAAGGCTTGGAAGCTGCGAACCTGGAGAACCAAAAATAATTTCCAAAAATATGTTCTTCAGGATTTTTCAGATACATGAGGTCTTTGTGACCTGGGCTCAGGTGATCAAATCTCGTTGAACTGTGTGGATGTATCTCGGTGCTCACGGATTCCCAACAAATCCGCCCGGCTGGTGCATTTGGACAGTATCAGGATCAGCATCATTGAGATACCGATATCCCAAAACCACCAAGGTTAATGATTTTTAATGATGGTGAATCAAGCAGGTATGGATGCCGATTGGCAGTGGTCTAGTGTTGGTTGTCCTGTCTCCTCGATGGATGTCAATTTGCTTTCAGCTCTTGATTTCGAGTGTTTAATTCCATCTCTGCACTATGCTCTGAGAAAACAACACCAGCGGCCAGAAGCTCTAAAGATTTTGTACACTGGATTATCTCCGAAGCACGTGTGTGAGCAAGGCAAAAAACACTTGCGGAAGGGACTGCAGACTACAGAGAATTGTTTATAGAATTTGGGGTAATGCTCAGAATATACACATAGTGAGCGTGGGACAAGAGATACAGTCAGTATTTACGGTCATAAACCATCGACAAGGAATTGCCATCCAACTACTAGGGCCCCTAGTAGTCAATAGTGAAATGATAACAAACTCTAGATACTCGTATCACTAGAAGCCCTATTGCATAGTCCACAACCTGAGGGAACCAATATTGAGTCTCTCCACTGTACAAAGTTTGCCTCTCAAAAAACAACCCTAACACCACTACATGCCACTACTATACTGGACCTGGACCTGTGGGAAAGCTGGATTGCAACTGCAAGGATTGGTGCCATACCTTGGATAGCCAGCTTTACGCACTTTGTCAGCAGCCAGCTTTAGCGTGCGGTTGGAGATTGGAACAGGGAAGCTAAGAGTGAATAGAGTGATTGATGTGGGTAAAGAAGTGATGTGGTTTAAACATAGGTCCAGAAAGTCAAGTCCCCCAACAGTGAACAAACTAAAAGTCTTGATCGAAGCTTCGCAGTTTCGCTACCCAAGATTTGTGCTTCCGCTTGTGTGCGATTGCCGCGGGCTGACTTTTCTTCAGCATTTAGCGTGGATCATCTTGAACCTGACATTACCAACCTTGATGCATTGAAATTAGCAGCAGGCAATAGTGACGTGGTGTTATTGCAATCTGCAGGTCCAGAAAGCAGGCATCACATGGAATTGGACAAGCCCCAACAGGCCCAAAGCCAACCTTTCGACTTCCACGCCTGGAAATCTGGGTTTCCCGTGTCATTCCTAAGCATCCACTCTCACTTTCCCAGTTGAAGTTTGTTTGGCTCGAGTTCAGGCCTGAGCCATTCCACAATAATTTGAGTAATTGGTGGAATGAACCAGAAAGTAACCAGCAATCAACCAGCTAGTCAGTTGGTTGCCAGATAGAAACCCTTATGGTTCATTGATGATATTGATGGTTGCTGCATGACAGCGAAGAATGGTTGTTCATCGTGGTTGGTGATTCAAGATGGCCAACGATCTACCAGCCAATAAGGTAGTTGCTTAACTACACAGCCGTCAATTGACCATGAAAGAACCACCAGTTCACCAGCAGCTGACCTTTCCAAACAATTGCTTAGCACAGATGGCACCTGGAGGATGGCATGGTCATGGCACACGGGTCTTGGCGCTGCCAAGGAGCGCTTTGGAACGCAGCCTCCACGCCTGGCCGCGGCCAGTCTCAACTTTTCGCGCTGCAACCTGGATGATGAGGCGCGCCGCCAGCTCCGGGGCGTCCCCAGAGTTCCATTAGTGGGAGCGCCACCTCCCCAGTTTAATCCATCAAAGCGGATGGCAATGTGAGGATCCACCAACAACGGGCCGAGCTTCCTTGGTTGTAGCTGTGACAAAAGGCAGACACTACAAGTGCGTGCAGGGACAATGGGAAGTGAGTAAACAACAGAACTATCACAGTTTACTCTTACAAGATGGATAGATGGATAGATGGATAGATGATGGCAAATAGATGGATAGATGGATAGATAGGCAAATAGAGGGGCATGTACACCTATTTGGTTGGTACGAAGGTGCATGTATGCAGATTATATATGTGATGTTTTTTAATCATCACTTGAACCGCTAGAAAACTGCCCACCCCGAAAGTGTTTGGAGTGCTTGAATTGGTTGGCACCATGCGGCTTGACATTCGCCTAACTTGGATTCAACATGGATCCATTTTCGCAAATTTGGCCCCAAAATGGGTCCATGATCAGCCTAACATAGACCCAGCTTGGACCGTCGCCTGAAAATCCAGCAACGACCCAAGCCGACCTAGCCACAGAGCGGCGGGCATATGATTCATCACAGTATATTTGATCGATGGAATTCGGTGGATAGCTATAAATTAACGTGAATCATACCAATGAACTGATTGGTAGTGATTGTTAACAACTTTACGTGGCAACTGTGGGATTGCCAACGGATGAAGTGGATACTTTTTCGGAGAGGCATCACCTCCGATGCGGCTCCACTTGCCCTGTGGCAGGCGTTGACAAAGCTCTTGAGTTTTCTCTACAGCCGGGATATCACGGTGCAGATCATGAAACTCTTCAGGTTCCTCGAAAGTTCACAAGAATGGGTTGCAAATGGGTTTGAGATTGTTTAGCTGACGGCTGTGTCTATGAAGGTATCCCAACAATCCCCTGTTTGGTTGAATTAGAAAGGAAACAATCCCCAGCAATGTGGGTACACCACTTGTGCAATACCAATGTGTGTGTATGCTGTCTGTGTGTGTGTATGTGTGTGTGTCAGGTTTGCTCCAACTTAACATGGATAAATTGACAGCCACAAAAACAGATAAATTGTTGATGTGAGCGTGATTGTCCCAAGTTCTCCCCTTGCAACAGGGTTGGAACTGCTTGCTTTTTTGGGGGTTGCAGATTTCAGCTGGATTAGGAGATTAACTCCACGGAGAAAGGAATGATTGTTTCAGTGGTCACTTGATGTTGAACCGGCACTTTGGTGAGGAGACAGTTCCTATTCTTCGTAGTTGCAACACGTGTTAGCAACTATGCTATGTAGATCTTGACTTGCGATGACACATGTTTTGATGACCGCAAACAAAGCCTTTACTGCAGGAGCCGTAGTGCTGCCCGACAAGCGTTGCCAAGTGCGGATCATGGCTGGTAGTTGAGCCATGAAAACTGGTTCTATTTTATCGCATTATGTTGGTATTCTCAATGGCTATTTCCGCACTGGGTGAGATTCATAAGCATGCATATATCTAGATCGATATCTCTATCTAAAATTGTATCTATACATGTATGCATATGAACCGGTTTTTAAATCAACAATTACGTTAGTAAAGGGTGTTTCATCAGGTTCCGGTTTTTGAGTTTAGAACGATAGGGGACGTACTAAAAACGATACCGCTAAAAACGTTACCGAAACTTGGAAAACAATATGGGACGGACTTCTCAAACATATAAAAAACTGCTCATATATAGACCATGTGCGCCTTCTGTTTGTGCAACCCGAGACAACCTACAGTGAACGCGGGTGTTTCTTCAGGGCCTGGAAATGAGAGTCAGCTTCGCAGCACTGCAAATCAGATCAACAATTCCGTGGATAACAATGCTTAGCAATGGTCAGTCAATCATAGTCAATTACTGTAATGGTTCGAATTCTATTGGCTGGTGATAGGTAACCAACAGATGTTTGCCCAACAACGGTCAATCGTTCACAGTTGACAAATCGCAGGGTGGCAAACACCACATGGTCACAGTTGGTCGTCGTTGGTTCGGCATGTCACTGCTGTGCCATGCGCCAGGAACAACATCACCGATGGCGGCGCCTGGGCCGTCGGTCAATTCATGGCCCACAGTTCTCAGGAGCGGAGCGGCAGCACGTCCCAGGTGCTGTAGAAGTTTCAAGCCACTGTGACAATTGGAAAACCAAGCAATGTTGGAAAAAAAATTAAACAAAGAGTGACAATGAATAAATCAAAATCAGAGATGAAATAAGAGAGAATCAAAACAATGTTTCCCCCTGCCAGTTATGCACCTGAAAGAAACCGTCGAACACAAGTGGCAGGGGCGGGTTAAAGTTATACATGGCAGGCGTTTTCGACACCAAGATCTCACCATTGCAGGTTGGCCAGTCGTCCAAGTTGCAGCTGGATTTGGGAATTCGGGGATGCTGATTCATTTGAAAGCTCAAAAAGGGTTTTAATATGTTGATTGGCTGAGGGTCAATGAGGGCTAAAGATGATCAAGGGGAGGTCTAGTTGTTTTTTGATATGTATATACGACAACAATGAAATTTTAGATATTAAGTGCAGTGGCCAACCCCCGGAATGATGCAAAAGGAGGATGGTGGATAGAAGACTGATTGGCAGTATTTGATTCTCACACAGGAAGCATCTCATTATTGCATGATGTGTGCGTGGGCGGGTGTGTGTTTATGTAGAATCCCCAGCCACATCTGCCTGGGATTTCCTGACTCAGTGAGTGAACTACGATTCACCGTCGCAGCTTACTTCCACTCATATCCCTCATGGTTACCACAGGTGTTTCCCCTCCTGCCGGTTGATCCTCATGAAAGTACCTTGAAAATCCGGGATGGGGAAGCCTCTTGAAACCTCATGGGTGAGGGGCTACAGCGGCAGGCAGTGCATGAAGTACATTTGAGCCACAACAGCATCACGGAGAGAGGTGCCTCTCTGATGGTCCGTGCTGTTGTGGTTTCTGAACAGCAATTCTACAGATTAACCGAGACGAGATCAGAATGAGTAATTGAATGTTTCCTCAAAGGGATTTGTTTCCATAGTCATCATGCTAGATCCCATGCGTAATGGCTCTCCTAATTCACATTAAGATGTCATAGCCATAGGGCTTTTTGATAAACCAGAACGAATAAAAATAACACTTCCTTTGCTTGCTTGGCTAAATTGCTTTGATACCAGCAAGGTTTTGCTCGGCTTGTGTCTATGAGGGGTTGTGGTAATAATATGTGAGTTGATGAAAATCATCTCAAATTAGATATATAGCCAAATGTTACTCGTTGATCGACATATGATTGACATAAATGCTTAATTGACAAAAAAACATTCGCGAATCGCGTCAGGTGCTGCAGGTCTCCTAGAGCTCATTGTGCCTTGGACGACAACTGGTCATCACCAGTCACCGAACCAGCTACAACTCAATGGCATAGGTATGCATAGGTGTAGGCGTTGCAGTCTAACCCTGAACTGGCCTTCCTTATGATACCTCCCAACTTGGTACTTCTTATTGGGCTTTATCGCAAGTCTAGTTGCTTGCTTTGAAAGATATAGTTCGACGGGCATCACTGCGATATCATGTTTGTTCCATCACAGTAAATCTTCATTCATGTCCGTCTCCGTGTTCATGCTCATGTTCGTTTCTGTCTGCGTTTTCGTGCATTGTCATCCTTAAGATCTTCATTTTGGTTTCCATGTTCATCTTGATCCATCACTATCAACTAGCCCTCACATTGCACTCAATTATCCATGTATGATGAAACTCAAAAACCATGGATGAAAAGATAGTGACCTCCTGTCAGCTCGTCATTTCCAAGGTTTGGAGTCAAAAATATCCCTTTGATGCTTCCAGTGGTGGCCGCGATGGTCGGGGTTTGTCACCCATTTGGCTCCGCCTGGAGCATAACTGCATCGACTGGCGCATCATCGAGCATCGGTTACACCGACCTGATTTGACCTGGTGTACTGCAGAGTGCGGAGGCCAAGCCGTTC
>VSDK01002457.1:9459-29924 GCA_009767595.1 Symbiodinium kawagutii | reverse complement strand
GTGCTTTTGCTCTTGTGATTTTGTTGCTGGTGTTTTTGCTGCTGGTGTTTTTGCTGCTAGTGCTTTTGCTCTTGGTGATTTCGCTCTTGGTGATTTTGTTGCTGGTGATTTTGCTGCTAGTGATTTTGCTCTTGGTGAATTTTGCTCTTGGTGAATTTTTGCTGCTGGTGATTTTGCTGCTAGTGATTTTGCTCTTGGTGAATTTTGCTCTTGGTGAATTTTTGCTGCTGGTGATTTTGCTGCTAGTGATTTTTCTCTTGGTGATTTTGCTTTTGGTGCTTTTGCTCTTGTGATTTTGCTGCTGGTGTTTTTGCTGCTGGTGTTTTTGCTGCTAGTGTTTTTGCTCTTGGTGATTTTGCTCTTCGTGATTTTGTTGCTGGTGATTTTGCTCCTGCGTGGTGCTTTGAACGTGGAAACTTTTGCTGCCGGTGTTTTTGCTGCTGGCGGTTTTGCTTTTGGTGATTTTGCTGCTGGCGTTTTTGCTGCTGGTGATTTTGCTGCTAGTGATTTTGCTCTTGGTGAATTTCGCTGCTGGTTGTGTTGCTCTTGGTGATTTTGTTGCTGTTGTTTTGGCTGCTGGTGCTTTTGCTCTTGGTGATTTTGCTGCTAGTGATTTTGCTCTTGGTGAATTTTGCTCTTGGTGAATTGTGCTGCCGGTGATTTTGCTGCTGGTGATTTTGCTGCTAGTGATTTTGCTCTTGGTGATTTTGCTGCTGGTGCTTTTGCTCTTGGTGATTTTGTTGCTGGTGATTTTGCTCTTGGGTGGTATTTTGATCACTGTTGACTGATGTAACGCTGAAAAAAACACGTTGCCGCCAAAGCCATCCCTGTTTTATTTTTTTCTTTCGGGTACCCACCTGGGACCTAGTTTTTCTCTAATGTTTTTTTGTTTTATTCTCCGGTGTTTTGTCTCTGGTATTTTTTCCCTGTTGTTTTTCCTTTGGCGTTTTTTTCTCTAATGGGTTTTTTGGCATTTTATCTCTGGTGTTTTTTCTCTGTTTTTTTTCTCTGGTGTCTTTTCTCTGGATTTTTTTTCTCTGGTGTTTTCTTCTCTGGATTTCTCTTTCTCTGATGTTTTTTTTTCTAGTGTTTTCTTCTCTGGAGTTTTTTTCTCTGGATTTTTTTCTCTGGTGTTTCCTTCTCTGTTGTTTTGTTCTCTGGTGTTTTTTCTCGGGTGTTTTTTCCTCAGGTGTTTTTTTCTTTGGTGTTTCTTCTCTGGTGTTTTTTTGTTTGGTGTTTTTTCTCTGGCGTATTTGCTGTTGTGGAGATTATGGGCATTTCAGGACTTCGGAAGTAATAGGCAAACATGGTTTTTGGTATATAGTGCTTTAACTTTGGAAACTTCCCTTTGCCCGGGTACTATGTTAGCAACTTTTTTCTTTTTTTCCCGAAGTTTTCCCATCCAAGAATATCACAACGTCTGGGCCGTGCCGCTGCCCAAGGTCCAGAGATGGTTGGCTGATGTCCAACGCTGTGCCCAGCATTTGCTTGCATGCTTCGTACAGGCCGCGAACCCAAGAGAGGGCGCTATCCTTCCAGGTCACATCAGTATGCAGATGCTCATGGGAATGTTTGAATCGGTGGCGCTTGCGCAAGAGATGTAACGGTTTGTATGTGTGTATCATTAGCATACCCGTGCATATACAAAGATATAAGAAAACTTGCTGGAAATCTGGTACCCCAATCCCCCACGGACGCGATATCTGGCAGTATAGGCGCTAGTCGCGAAGCAGGTGGTCTTGATAGAGCCTGCTTTTCAGTACAGGGGATGATGGAAACACAATCCTACAAGAGTGCGTACCACATCATCGCGTATACATACATCGATGTGACTAGATAATAATATACTTGCAGGTACGTTTATCTTGTACATGTCTTGCATTTACCTCTTTTGATCCAGCTGCCAGAAGATCTCGTGACTTGCCGGAGCTTCTAATTTTGGGTGGACCGAAGAATTTACATAAATAGAACATCTACAATGATGGGCAATGATCCGAAGTGATGTGGTAGTTAAACATGGAGATGCTAAGCCATTTGGCCCAAATTCCTACCAGTGGTTGGCTTGTGACAGCCAAAAATTGGGAGATCCGGTTAGCAATGAATACGAATCCTCACCTGTTTGGTTCTCCGCTGGAGCAGGGAAGTTACACCGGTGTCATTGATTTGACATCCAATCCAGATCCTGAATGCACTTTGGGGTCACATGTTCCAAGTGGATTTCCTGTGATGATCTTGAAGCACATGCGACTGGGCAGAGTCACTGTCTATGATGCGACTGTTGCGGCAGTCGATGACATGATCTACATTGCGATCCAGGAGGACACGCATTGCATCTATGTCCAGGACGGTTCCGAATTGTCCCCAAGGCTTTTGGAGCTTTGCGCTGGATTTGGAGGACTTGGTATCGGGGCTGGCTTCCTCGGGGCCATTCCATGGGTTTCGGTTGACTGGAACCAATTGGCATGTGATCATTTGACTTTGAATTCCCATGGTACCGTCTTGCAACAAGATCTTCTTGACCTGAAGAGTGCCAGGGTGATACATGAGGAGTTCAATGGCACACCAGGGACTACCACAATGGGATTCCCATGCCAACCCCATTCCTCGCAGGGATCAGGTTTGGGGACAGCAGACCCACGCCATATGACCTTTTGGGGTGGACTTCGTGTGATCTTTTTGACCCAAAGTCAGACCGCTATTCTGGAATGTGTGCCAGGGGCAGGGGTCAACAGCGATGTCCAGAAGGGTCTGCAGATGATCTCAGAAGCCATGCACTGGGACGTTCTCACAATCACGTTCGACTTGCAAGATCAGTGGCCTTGCCGACGCCGCAGATGGTGGGCATTGATGCTTCCAAAAAGCTGGAATGTCCTTGGTATGGATAGTTGGCCCTCTTCCTCGGCATACAGCTTTGTTGGATCCCTCTTTGCTCACTGGGGAGCCTGGAGTGATGATGATGAAGAAAATTTGCAATTGCTCGCTCATGAACTGGCCCGGTATGGTGACCCGGACTATGGAAATGACGAACGTCTACTGCAATTCTCCTCCAAAGCCCCTTGTTTCTTGCATTCATACGGAAACGCATTACAAGGATGTCCATGCGGATGCAGAGCAGCGGCATTCAATGATGCTACACTGCGTGCACGTGGACTACGAGGCACCTTTGTACCCAGCAGAGTCCATGGCAATCCTCGATTCATGCACCCCCGCGAGGTCGGATTGTTGCTTGGGGTGCCGGATTCAGTGACCTATGGCAAGACACCTCGGGAGGACTTGGCGTTGCTAGGACTGATCAGTTCTCCTATGCAAATGGTATGGGTCTATGGGCATTTGAGATGCAACTTCGCTGCGGCACATGGTTTGGAACCTCTACCACACCCTGAGCATATGGTGAAGGCCTACAAGCAGGAGTTGTTGGTGCAGGCTGGATGGCTGTTCCAGATGCGTGAAGACGGCCTTACCCCCCAGATCACCATCACCGATCACCAAGGCACCCCTCTACATGTTTGCAGTGCACATGCATTCACGGTGTCAGAGCTGCTTCAAGCTGAGAGGATCAACCTTGGATGGAATGAAGCAGGGGGCATCACCTCAGAAGGTCTTCGTTTGCCTTTGCAGCGACTCATGAACACGGTGACAGGCCCTAGCACCTTGGAGATCACACATGGCATTCCATCACGACCTCCACCTGAAGGTTTCATCATGGTCTCTTTGCACCACCAAGGAGTACTCTATGTGGAAATGGCCACTCCTGGTCAATTTCTTTTCGAACTGATGAGGCAACATGGAATCTCAAGCAACTTCTTGGTGGACAATCAAGGGCGAGTCTTTGGAGCAGACTACCGAATCTGGCGAACATTGGACTTGTACGTGATGCAACATGAAGCTTGGCCACTGCGGCTCAACCGTCTTCATGGTTGTGGCTCTATGCCTGCAGTCCTTGGACTACATGATGGCCAGATTTGGGATGCATTGCTTCAGATCTTTGCCCAAGGTCACCAGACTGATACTCTGCTGATTCACCCGCGAACCCTGTTGGCGGTGAGTGAAGGTTGTTGGGATGCTGTGCAGTTGAACGCTTGCACGCTGACTTCGCACCATGAACACATATGCTGCATCTTTGCTCATGATCGCCATTGGGCATTATTGTGGGCTATGGTGGACATCGATGAGCTTCATTGGACTTACTCTGATGGCATGCCTGGACTCAACGCCTCTGCCGCTGGACTTTTGGCAGGAAAGCTCACCAAGCTCCTTGGATTTCAGACTTGCACCGTTGAATCGCACCACCAAGTGATCCAAAAGGACCCACACACATGTGGGACGGTTGCTCTGTGCCATGTCCTGCTCCGACGCGGCTTGTTTGGCATCCCTTCGGAATTGGATGTCCTTCGACTTCATGAACACTTGCTCACATTGCAGGGACCGGGGGTGCTCTATGGCGCTGGACTTTCGCCAGATCAGATGGACAAGCTCGCAAATTTACTCCATCAACATGGAGTTCCACAAGGAGTTGCTCAAGACCGCGCACTTCTGGTTGTGACCAAGTTGGGACCAAACGCGGTCATGGATGTGTTCACAGCCAAGAACCCTTGGGCCTATTTGAAAGCATTAGCAAGCAAGCCATCGATCAACCTACGTCTTGTTCATGCTGATGAACTTTCAAAGCACGTGGAGGACACTGCGGCCAGTCGATTTGGAGCCGGGATTGCATCCTTCAAGCAGAAGAAGAAGGACAAGAAGCTCCCGCCCTCAGCACCACCTATCCTCGACCCTTCGATGCTCCAACTGACACCTGGAGGCTTCATGGACTCGGAGGATGATGACGTCCCCCAGATTAGATTTCAGGATGTGACTGCAGAGGCACATGGCATTGCAATCTGCAACTTGGCTCAAGGAATGCAACTACTCCAGACCATGAAATCCATCAGTTGCTATGCTTTGGGCCTGCTGATTGTGGAGACTCCATCTGCAGAAATGATGGAAAAATTCCAGATTGAGAACATGACATTCACTGCGGTCTACAAGGGCACAGGGGAGCCTGTTTTGGTCTATGGTGCTTTCAAACAACTGGGTGATCTCAAAATCAGAAGACTGGTCCCAGGACACATGGCCAAGCCAGAGGTGATCACAACTCGTGTGATCAAGGTTCAAGTCTTTCGAGATGAATTCCAAGGCTCATGGGAAACATTGGTTGCGGCTCCTGTGAAGACACTTTGTCAACACGTACCACTGCTGCAGTTTTGCAATGGAAAGAACTGTGGCAAAGACTGCAAACGTAGTCACGCTGCAATCGACGAAGAGCTGGACACCATCTTGATGGAGATTTGGGGCCGATCATTTGCCAACACTTCAGGAGGGAAGATGGCCGCACCAGATTCATCGTTGTTCTGGGTCTTCCTTCGGATTCCACTTTCGGTAGTGCACTCCCTTCTTCAACTACAAGTGGCAGGAATCTACTTCGAACCCAGAGATCCTGAGACCCGTTCACATGACTCACGTTATCGTGTGATCTGGTTGCCAGCCAAGACGTTGGATCAAGCTCAGCATGTCCTTCGTACGTGTGTGCATGCGATTGGCCTGGTCAGGATGAGGATGAAGTATGGAATCAGGGTTGAAGCTGAAAACGAAGAATCAGCTTTCAAAGAAGTGAAGCCAGATGCAACCTTCATCAACACGCAAGTCCAGAGGATCTACCAGTTGTTCCCTTTGCCGCATGGGCTTCAAAGAGCTGGAATTTGCAAACTCTTGGAATCTTTCCAATGGCGGGCAAAGCCGCTGCAGCCAGGCAAGGGAAATGCGAAAGCAATGTCTTGGACGGTGGGATCAGCAGTACCTCCTCCAAGTTCCATCCTGATGGGTTTCGATGCCCAAGAAATCTTGATCACAGAGGTCACCAAAGAATCAAAGCCCTCACCACCACCACGTTTCCTGGCGTCGCAAAAGACCAAGAAACATGTGAACCAGCGCATTGAAGCAGCCAGCTCATCTTCGGGGGCACAGTCCACAGGCGATCCATGGTTGAATCCTACAAATGATCCTTGGGCCTCCTTCGTACCAACACAATCTTCGAATGGCAAAACACACATTCAGGAAGTCACTGGAAAACTTCGACAGGAGATGCAGGATTCCTTGAAGAAAGAAGTTGCTGAGCTCCGCAATGATGCGCAAGCTACGGATCCCCAGATTGACCAAAGATTTCAGCGAATTGAATCAACTATTGGTGAACTGCAGGCGCAGGGCAACCAATTCAACCAGTGGTTCACAACATTGGGGCAGCAAATGCAAGCCAATGAGAACACCATGGAGGTAGTGCAGACGACCTTGAGCACACATCAACAGGAGATCTTCGGGATGAGACAAGACCTCAATGCAATGCCTGATCAACTTGGCAGAGCTCTTCAAAGCGCCTTGAGAACCCATCAGAGTGAACAGGACGCCACCTTGAACAGCAGGTTCACAAGGCTTGAGGCGCTGATGGAAAAGAAACACCGTACTGAGTGACTATCTGGGACGAGAAGCTCCAACCGATCTACGGGCTTCTCGAATCCATTCATTCGGATCGGATGTTTTTGGAAGCACCTCATCCTTTTGCTTTGGTGCTTTGGACTTGGATCTGCCGCCTCTCATCCCTTTGCTGAGCACTTCGTTCCCAGCACGGCACCTTCGGGTGACTGTGATTTTCAGTCGGGGGCTCTGAGAGGTTGGACAGATGTGGTTGATACAAATGAGGTTGGACAAATCCCAGTTTGCAGAATCGGAGAAGCATCACATCCCGGACCTTTTCAAAACGTGGTCCTGGGCTGTAGCAATCCCAGTGGTTTGAGGACCAAAGAAGAGCTGGCCATCGGACAGGGGCCAGGCATATGGACATACAGTGAAACACAACTCTCTAGTCAGACACAAGCATCGGCAGCACGGGCTTTGCGGGTTGCTGCCCGTTTAGCTGACCGACACATCCGACCGGTGTTTGGAGCTCCGGCACCCCTTCGCCCTCGTTCCACATGGGCAGGAAGCTGGACTGGAGTAGCCTGCGTTAGCGACTACCCCTCGAAGAAACTCCAAATTGAGTGGCCTCAGGAAGTTTGGGATTCTGGCCGGGTGTTGGCCACCCAACACTTTGTGAGTCAACATGTCATCACGGTGATTTCATTGTATGGCCTTCCAAGGGGGCCGACATGGCCAAATGCAGCTCAGATCATGAACGATCTCCTTGCCTTCATTTCCAAGACCTTTGTGTTTGGACATACTGGCATGGTTGCGATTCAAGGTGACTTCAACTTTGGGCCCTTTGAACTCGATCACTTTCATCTCTGGCGGTCGTTGGGCTGGACAGATGCTCAATCACTGGCTGCCGACAGATGGTCCCAGGAACGTCAGCCGACGTGCAAAGGTTCAACAGAGCGGGACTTGATATGGATGAGTCCTTCTTTGGCATCTTTATGCTCCAAAGTGATTGTGGAGGACTGCTTTGCTGAACACAGCTCGGTATCGATCACCATTGATCTGCCGGAGGTTCCTGTTCAGTATTGGACTTGGCCTCGACCTGGCTTGATCCCTTGGGAACAAGTTCAAATTGCTCAGTGGCATGATGCATGTGATGCCCAGAACCTTACATTTGGAGAGGATACCGCCAGTTTCCTTGCGGAGTTTGCGGACCATTATGAATCTTCACTTTCTGGACACATTCATGGGCAACCAGGTCTTTGGCAGTCGCAATGTGGGCGTGCGCAACGTTTGAGACCACAATCCATCAAGATGACACCGAAGTGTTCAAGAGCTAGTAGACGTGGAGAGATGGTTCTTACAAGTGATTTGGTGGGACACGCAGTCCAACAATGGTTCAAACAAGCACGCAGGTTGCAATCCTACGTGCATTCGATCCGCTTGGGAAACATGGACTTGAACCCCAGGATATACCGGATCGAACTTTGGTCTGCGATTCTTCGATCTCGTGGTTTCTCCCCAACGTTCCCTGATTGGTGGGCTGAGCAACCATATGCTGATGTGATCGGGCCACTTCCTCGAAGTCCCCCCAATGTTGAACTCGCTGAAGAAATTTTCAGAGCCTTCCAGCATTCCTTCAGACAATTTGAGCGATGGCATCTTGATCATAAAGCAAAGATGATCCAGACCAAGTATGACCGCGACCTCAAGGCCATCTTCAATGACCTTCGCACGGCAGCACCTGACCAGATTGATGTTCTTTGGACTTCTGAGGAGTTCACGGTTCAGGCAATCAAACCAGATAAACTTCTGGCACTTCTTGATCGAGAAGTTCAACCTATCCCCTCTGCCAAATGGTTTCTTCGTGGATGTGAAATTCCAGTTTTCGACTCCATTGAGGGTATGGTGGCATTGACTCAGTGGCCAGACATTGAAGTTGGTGATACCTTGATTCAACACACTCATACTCAAGATGACCATGAAGCTCACAGTGCTCTTCTCAAACTTTGGAAACGGAGATGGCAGGATCCAGGAGCACTATCTGAAGTTGATTGGACGAGGGTCAACAATTTTGTTCAGGCATTTATGCCTCGTTTTCCTTTTCAGCTGGAGGATGTTACGGTGGAGGAATGGCATCGCACAGTTCGCCGCCTCAAACCTCATGCTGCGAGAGGAGCAGATGGCTTCTCTAAGCTCGACCTCCAGAACATGTCGATTTCCCACACGGAGAAACTTCTGAGTTTGTTCCATGCCATCGAGAAAGGAGACTGCACTTGGCCTACCCAGTTCTACACGGGACTGGTCTTGGGACTTGCCAAGACCGTTGGAGCTCATGAACCAGGGGACTTTCGTCCCATAGTTCTCTTCTCAATGATGTATCGGATATGGGGATCTTTGAGATGTCGCCAGTTGCTCAGACAACTAGAACACTATGCTCACTCAGATGCTTTGGGTTTCATGCCGGGGAGAGAAACATTGCAGGCTTGGATGCAAGTCCAGAGTGCAGTAGAGTTAGCTTTGCAATCATGGGAGCCATTGGCGGGACTGGCGACTGACATGGTCAAGGCTTTCAACTCCATACAAAGGCCACAATGGTTTCTTTTGGCGTCACACTGTGGGTTTCCTCAAAGAATCTTGAAGCCATGGAAGAATTTCCTTTCAAACTTCAATCGTAGATTCCAAGTCAACAACCATCTTAGCGAACCGGTGTGGTCCTCGGTGGGCTTCGCAGAGGGGGACCCATTGAGTGTTGCAGCTATGGCCTTGCTGGACTGGACTCTCCATGTGTATCAAGACCAGATGGCCCCACAGGTCAGAACACTTTCCTTTGTGGACAATGTCTCTTTGGTTGCCAGGGACATGGGTCGCCTTTTCCAAAGCTTCTTTTCCTTGCAGGTCTTCTTGAAGTTTTGGGGACTTGTCATCGATCTGAAGAAATCATATGCCTGGAGCACAAACCCAACTTGGAGAAGAGCACTCCGACCACTGGGCTTGCAAGTTGTCGAAGACGTCTCAGAGCTGGGAGGATCATTATCGCTGAGTGCTGCTACCAGGGTGCGTGTGTTTCTTCAGAGAGGCAAGAAGTTGGAGAACAAATGGCACCGTTTGCGTACTTCCAAAGCACCTTTGAGACAAAAACTTGCATCGCTTCCTATGGTCTTCTGGGCAGCTGCATTGCATGGAGCGAATGGATCTGTGTTCGCCGACTCTCATATACATGAACTCAGGAAGAAAGCAGTGAGCTTTCTCAAGTTGAAGATTGGCGGCAGTAATCCCGTACTTCGATTATCACTGGCAGAACCCATGACAGCAGATCCTGGCTTTTATCAACTATGGCATTGCGTGTTCAATTTCAGACGTATTTGCTGGAAGACACCGGACTTGCTGCAACAATGGCGTTTCTTTATGAACCGCTATATGGGGAAGCAGACAGCTGGACCCTTCTACAAGTTACTGATGCTCTTTCACCAGATCGGCTGGAGCATCATCGATGCTCCTCTTTTTCTGGACCATGATGGCTGCCAACATGACCTTTTGCAGCTCCCAAATAGTGCCTTGGATTCGCTGCTGCGGGATGCCTGGTTGCAGTGGGTCTCTTCGCAAGTTCGTCATCGTCGCACTATGATGGATCTACAAGGGTTGGATGGAGACCTGGTCCATTTTGATCGTGGCTCCATGACTCCGGCTATGCTGGGAAGGGTGATGGCACTTCAATCTGGAGCATTCATGTCAGCTTCGCAGAAAAGTAAGTTTGACTCCAAGCATTCCAAGATTTGCTCGCGCTGCAATGTGGAAGATGACCAACGGCATTGGTTTCGGTGTCCTCGATTTGCTACTTTGCAGGCGAGATTTCCCAACATCCATGAATGGTTTGATGATGCACCCAGTTGTGTTGTTTACCATTTGTTACCCCCCAAGAATCCTTTCATCGTTCAGCTGAAGCACTACTTCATGGAACTGCGTGATAGTACCGGGGATTTCTGCTCGGAACCATCGCATGGGGTCCAGCACCTCTTTTCAGATGGTTCATGCTTTCAACAACCAGTAGCGTACACCTCGACGGCAGCTTGGTCAGTCGTGAATGCGACAACTGGTCAACTAACGGGACATGGTTTGTTGCCTGGATTGGTTCAGACAAGCCCCCGAGCCGAATTAACTGGTGTGATCGCAGCCCTTCGTTGGACGATTGCCTTCGGTGCTACAGTGCTGCTTTGGTGCGATTCTCTCTCAGTGGTGAAGGGAGTGCAACAGATGATGTCAGGCAGCTGGCATTGTGTTAGCCCTCAGACGGAAAACCATGACCTTTGGGCTGACATTTTTCGACTGCTGGAACAGATTTCCGATGCATCTTTCCAAATCGCTTGGATACCATCCCACCTGGCCTTTGAACTTTGCACTGATAGCTTCGAAGAATGGATCTGCTGCTGGAACAACATTGTTGACCAGAGTGCGGTGTCCACCAATGAACATAGAACAGCATGCTTCCAAGATTGCAGGACGCAAGCACTTGCACATCACTCGGTCTGGCGTCAGAGGCTTTGTGACCTCCGAGACTACTATGCTGCGGTGGCCGATGCTGACACCACTGATGTGGTTGTTGACTTAACTGCAGACATTCCTTCAGACACATTGGCAGGCAGAGTGGATGATGTATGTCTTTCGGAGGCACTCCCAGTGAACTGGGGGCAGCATGTAGAACAAGCATTCTCACATTCGATGGCGCACTCTCAGTACGTTGTACAGATGCTCGAGTTTCTTTTTGAATTTGAAGATCAGGGATGTCATTTCATGCAGATTAGTTTCGTGGAACTTGCCATGTGGATGACATTTTCTAAAAGTTTGCCTGTTTTGACGGATGGGGGTAGTTCTGGTTGTATATTGCGTAGTTACCGTGATATTTTGTTGAAGCCTACGGTTGCTTCTGTTGTCCAATGCTTCAGACAAACTTTGAAGAAAACATTGCGTCACTTTGGCTTAGACCACTTTATACAACCTGTCATCGACCGATCTGAAGCTGGTGTGATGATGCAGACAGACGGCATCATAGTTTCCACCAGTACAGTTTTGGCTTCAGAGATTGCGGAGATGATCAGGCAATTTTCTGGCCAACGACTGTTGCGCAAGGCAGCAGATTTAGCCAGGCCATTCTGATGGACCCAGAGACATGCACATTGCGGCACTGCAGCTGAGCCGTGCCCGTGTGCAGTGAAGCTGTCCGCGATAAACATGGAGATGCTCAGTGGCCTTTTGTGATGCTTGTTCTGAGTTGGAACAGCCAGGAATCAGCACAATAAGTTGACGCGGGAAGAAGGTGAGTGGACGGGTGAGAGCATACCAGTCTGGAACTCAGCCATCGTCGGTTCTTCAAGGAACCGACACATAGGGAGCCAAATGGTTGTTATGATTAGGTCTGTAGGGTTTGGTTGGCATCCATGGTAGGAATACCTATTCACCAACCATATGCTATTTGTTTTCATGTCACTGGACATGATTGTGGCCCGTTTTACTGATCAATATTCGGCGACCATGGTTGTTCTATACCAGTGTGCTAGCGGTTGTGCCAGGGTGGATGGGATGCGATGGTTGGTGTTTTTTTCTTCAATGCTTTGTATGAGGGCCTCAACAACAGCTCAGACGCCTTCAGAGACTTTGCAAATGCAACCAGCAAACAGCAACGCCTGGGATTTGGCATGAAGAATGGATAATTTCAACAACAGGTAGTATTTTCTGAATGAGGAGTAGCAAAAAGCACCCCATTTGCTGGAGGTTGTCCTGAAGTGGTTTCAAGTAGTGGAGTGGCTTTCAATCGCAAACCAGCAAGAGATGAATATCAGTGAATCTCCATCCGTTTTCTCTACATGCCGACTACCTTTAAAGCAAAACGCCATCAACCATCACTAGGTTTTTGACCGCCATCAGCTTGACATCAACTACCATGACTCAACTCTTCACCTTCCTCAACTTCCTCAACTTCCTCAACTTCCTCAACTTCCTCCTTGGCGTTCACTGTTCACTTCAAGGTGAAGCCCGTTGCTCAAGGAACAACTTCATTCCGTTGGGGGCACGGCACCAAGGCACAGCCCGAGCATCACCCACCGCCAGCGCCCATGCCATCTCGGCCGATGCCGGCCCCCTTAAGCGCAGCGACCATGGCGCAGCCTCCCCTCTTGTCTTCCACGCCCATGAGTCCACAGGCGACGGGGGCATGGAGAAAACCTGGTTGTTTGATTGATTGATTTGGGATATTTTGGGATTGTAGTGTCACCAGAGTCATAGAAATTCGCAATGATATCGGGGATATTACAGGCCAGGATACTGCTCTTAATCAAGCACCGCAGGATTTTAGGATAGGTGGAGTTCTTCTTGTCTCAGCAGTGAAATTCGGCAGCCGTTGGATGCATTCCATCGGTTGCCACGACAACTGCGGTGTCACCACACCAGGGGACCGTTGCTTGACGCGGCCCTAATGTTCAGCAGACCTGGAAAAATCGGAGATTCCTCATGATCTAAACTCACAGCTGAATTTGTCAGGTCGCTGCTGGAAGTTGCCACCAGTTGGATCCTGATGTCCAGGGCCATGTGCCGACACCAATGCAAGTGCAAGATGCAGAGGATCCGCGCTGAGAGCCATGCGGTTTCCGAACTGGTGGGGTGGGCTGGGAAAGCCCTCAAAAACCATGTCATATGTCATGCCATGTCCACGTGGAAATCCCAGAAAACTTAGTTTAGTGATGGGTGAATCTATACCTTTCAGGGGGCAGGGGTGTGTTCAACTAAAGGACGAACAAACGGGTCATTTTCCGGCTGGCCAGGTTGACTTCAAATCATTAGAAGCATGAGCAGTCAAGATATAGCAGCGACAACACTTGGATTTGGCAGCAACACCATGGACCGAGGTATTGTCAGAAATTCCCCTTGGGATTACCACCCAGGGGAATGACTGCGACTAAAAGGGGTTATGCTACAACTGTCAGCAGCTTGTCTTATTTTCCGGGCATGATCTTCGGATGAGCCAAGCAGTGGGGAGGGGAAGTGATAGTTCATCACTTTGGTGAATCTTGGTATTCATTCTCCAGCAAATCTTATTATGTACTTGTTCTTTGCCTCGACAACTAGTGAATTCCACCCAATGCTCTTGACATACTGTAGGTGTACCCAAATTAGTTGACCCATAGACCATATAGTACAATCATTATTCGGGCATCTGGTGCTGACCATGCCATGTCATGAAGGATCATTCAACCACGATAGACAATGCGGCCACACAGCACCAAATCTTGGAAGTCTTCAATTTGTATTCAATTTTCAGACTTTAGTGTTTGGATGGCTGTCCCATTTTCCTTATTGTTTTGGTCATGCGTTGCTGCGTCACCACTGAACGAGGAGATGGCCATGCTTTCGCTGCCTCCGGCAGGCAGGATGAGTTCAACAGGTTTTCGATTCGCACTTACTTTTTGCTGCGCCCTTATTCTTGCTTTGTACTTCCCTTGAGATCTATCCGGTTCTGATTGTACTTAATCTGTACTTAAATTACATCAGATTTACATAAATTATTCGTGGTGTTTGGAAAGGCCAGGCGCTTGCAGCTGAACTATCTGAACTTGAGCTACCTCCAGGCTGGGCGCACTAGTGACTGTGCGCAGAAGATTTAAAAGAGCCAGTGACTGCACCACCTGCAGGTCTTGGAGAGGAAGAGCGAGCAGAGGTCGTGGTCTTAATTGCGGAGCTCTGAGCCCAGCTTTCTCCTTGCTTCACATGTTGAGGCGAAGGAGTTGGCCGTAGCGTTGACTAGGCCTGACTGCCGTGTTTTGTGGACCTTGGGCCCTGGCAAGGGGAGCAGCCCACAGGCTTCAGGGCCGAGTTGACGCTCATGAGCTAGGCGCTGAGAACAGTCAGTTCCGGAATTCTTCATCAGCCATGATGCTTAGATATAAGGGGTCACTATAGCTAGAAGTTTACCAACAAGGAACCAGAACTCAAGAATGACTCAGAGGAATGAAGCCGAGGACATGCTTCAATCACAATCAAATTATTTCACATGGTACGCTTTCAATTATTCTCCCTCGATGGGCAGATGGATGCTGAATGCTGATCACAGTTTCCGAGAAGAACATATAGAAGCCTTTCACTGCACATAGTATGGAATGATTGGTGCATACAGTGTACGTCGATGTACTTGTGTGTTGATCACCCTTGCTGCCAGCATCGGCCATTGCATTTGTCTTGAACTTTCAGGACTCCATAAACAGTCTCCATGATTGCTACCAACGGCTCAGTTCTGTGCACAACATACATTACTGACTTACAGATTAGCTTGTTTATACTTACAGATTCACAACTTTCACTAACTCATTGTCATTAGGCATTGCGCAATTTTGGTAAAGCATCACTAGGGCAAAAGACTCCAGTCGATAGCTTCTAAGGAATTCGAGGAAGGCTTGGCAGCCCGCTCATCCATCGATCTTGATTTCTGCCGCCATCCCGAATACCGTGGCAGACCATGATCCATTATTTGTGAAAGCTGTCTCAAATTGTGTTTGCAGATCGATGTTTTACAATGGGTTACATGTCGCTTCTCACATTAAGCATTGGTTTGAGGCCGCGATAGTCCCGGCTGCGCACGTCAGTGAACAACCTGGGCGGCACGGATGACTTATGAGTTGTTAGTTTCAATCTAGCAATACCGACCTCTCAAGGATGTGTGTCATTAGTCCAGCGCCTTGCAGCTGTAGTTTAGCAGAAGCTAAAGATACACACGACAATTCCTGTCCATTTCAAAACCAAACATTTTTTCTGCCAAGAAGTTCCTGAAGTGCCCAAGCGGCACTTTCTGCCCCGTTACCTGGGTGGGAATGCTTCAATGAAAAAAATGTCACCTGATGTCACCTGGCTAGGAATCACCTGGCTACGAATAGACCAGGGCGAGACATCATCGCGTAACCAAGTGACAGTTAGTCATGAGAACGAAGGACCGGTCCAGCATAGCAGCTACTTTTGCGTGCTTTGGTATGCAAATTTTGGTGTGATGAAAAATGCATGTAGGTTTGTCATGTTTCAGCAGGGCCTGTCATAAATACATGGTTGCAAGCAAAGCTGCGCACGCCAGCGCGTCTCATCATCTCACAACCCCAACCCTCCAGATGTTCCTTCTGTCGCTCCAAGATTCTGGGTGCAGGAATGAAATGCTCATACTTGAGGCAAAGTGTGAAGAAGTAGAAAAGGAAACGGTGAACCCCTTGGCAAGTCCTGGATTCTGGACCCTCAATGCTTTCTAGGCGCAGGTCTCGTCTAGCTTGCTGACAATTCACCACCCCAGATGCAGAAGATGACGAGCTTGATGATGAAGACCCAGAGCAGTACCCGCCATCATCATAGGAAGAGGAGCCATCAGAGGAGCAGGCATCATAGCTAGAATCTGAACTGGACATTCGAGGTGTAGATCATTTCAAGTTCGAGTCCCACTGCGGTCAGGCGCCATTTCAGAACGCCTTTTCTCTTTGGTGGGTGGCTCATGAGCTGAACGATGTGTATCAAACGTGCAAAAATTGATCCATCGAAAGATGCCCCTGGAGTATTCGACTGCAAGGTGAATCGACTCACCGCCGAGCGGGATTGTTTGCTTCAGGCTCGGGCTTGTTTTTCCAGTTGCATTCTGAAACTTGTCCATCGACGGTAGGACTTGCGATCGGCAGTTGCAAAGCTTGCGCAAAGAGACCATGAAGACCGGTCCTGAACTCAGTTTGGCTTTGCCGGTCTGCAGAATCCAAAAGAGAGCGTTGCCAGGCGTCGAGGAGAAAGACACCACAGCCCCAGGCGTCGACAAGAGCAGAAGTGCAAAATAAGATGCAACCCACAAACCCGACGAGACATTCTTGGCGAGACCATCTTGGTAAGACACTCTTTGCGGGACATTCTTTATCAGACGCTCTTTGTAAGACGCTCTTTGTAAGACACTCTTTGTAAGACACTCCTTCTAAGACGCTCTTTGTAAAACACTCTTTGCAAAACACTCTTTGTAAAACACTCTTTGTAAGACGCTCTTTGCAAGACGCTCTTTGTAAGACACTCTTTGTAAGACACTCCTTCTAAGACGCTCTTTGTAAAAAACACTCTTTGTAAGACGCTCTAGCGAAGACACTCTTTGTAAGACTCTCCTTCTAAGACGCTCTTTGTCAAACACTCTTTGTAAAACACTCTTTGTAAGACGCTCTTTGTAAGACGCTCTTTGTAAGACACTCTTTGTAAGACACTCCTTCTAAGACGCTCTTTGTACAACACTCTTTGTAAAACACTCTTTGTAAGACGCTCTTTGTAAGACGCTCTTTGTAAGACACTCTTTGTAAGACACTCCTTCTAAGACGCTCTTTGCAAAACACTCTTTGTAAGACACTCTTTGTAAGACGCTCTTTGCAAGACGCTCTTTGTAAGACACTCTTTGTAAGACACTCCTTCTAAGACGCTCTTTGTAAAAAACACTCTTTGTAAGACGCTCTAGCGAAGACACTCTTTGTAAGACTCTCCTTCTAAGACGCTCTTTGTCAAACACTCTTTGTAAAACACTCTTTGTAAGACGCTCTTTGTAAGACGCTCTTTGTAAGACACTCTTTGTAAGACACTCCTTCTAAGACGCTCTTTGTAAAAAACACTCTTTGTAAGACGCTCTAGCGAAGACACTCTTTGTAAGACTCTCCTTCTAAGACGCTCTTTGTCAAACACTCTTTGTAAAACACTCTTTGTAAGACGCTCTTTGTAAGACGCTCTTTGTAAGACACTCTTTGTAAGACACTCCTTCTAAGACGCTCTTTGTACAACACTCTTTGTAAAACACTCTTTGTAAGACGCTCTTTGTAAGACGCTCTTTGTAAGA
Source organism: Symbiodinium kawagutii (assembly GCA_009767595.1). Lineage (NCBI taxonomy): Eukaryota > Dinophyceae > Suessiales > Symbiodiniaceae > Symbiodinium > Symbiodinium kawagutii. The sequence goes on along the minus strand of VSDK01002457.1, from coordinate 12,610 downwards.
CACTCTTTGTAAGACACTCCTTCTAAGACGCTCTTTGCAAAACACTCTTTGTAAGACACTCTTTGTAAGACACTCTTTGTGAGACGCTCTTTGTAAGACACTCTTTGTAAGACACTCTTTGTGAGACGCTCTTTGTAAGACACTCTTTGTAAGACACTCCTTCTAAGACGCTCTTTGTAAGACGCTCTCTGTGAGACACTCTTTGTAAGACACTCCTTCTAAGACGCTCTTTGTAAAACACTCTTTGAAAGACGCTCTTTGTAAAAGACTCTTTGTAAGACGCTCTTTGTAAGACGCTCTTTGTAAGACACCCTTTGTAATTCACTCTTTGTAAGACACTCCTTCTAAGACGCTCTTTGTAAGACGCTCTTTGTAGGACGCTCTTTGTAAGACACTCTTTGTAAGACACTCCTTCTAAGACGCTCTTTGTAAAACACTCTTTGTAAAACACTCTTTGTAAGACGCTCTTTGTAAGACACTCTTTGTGAGACACTCTTTGCGAGACACTCTTTGTAAGGTCTCTTGGTAAGACACTCTTGGTAAGACACTCTTTGTGAGACACTGTCTGTGAGACCCACTTTGTGAGACATTCTTTTCTTTCGAAGACACTCTTTGCGGGACACTCTTTGTAAGACATTCTTTGTAACACACTCTTTGCGAGACACTCTTTGTAAGACACTCTTTGTGAGACACTCTTTGTACGAAGCTCTTTGAAAAACACCCTTTGTAAGACACTCTTTGCAGGACAATCTTTGTAAGACACTCTTTGTGAGACACTCTTTGTGAGGCACTCTTTGTAAGACACTCTTGGCAAGACACTCTTTGTGAGACACTCTTTGTAAGACATTCTTTGTAAAACACTCTTTGTAAGACATTCTTTGCGGGACAGTGTTTGTAAGACGCTCTTTGTAAGACACTCTTTGTAAGACACTCTTTGTAAGACACCCTTTGTAAAACACTTTTTGTAAGACACTCTATGTAACACACTCTATGTAAGACACTCTTTGTGAGACACTCTTTGTAAGACACTCTTTGTAAAACACTCTTTGTAAGGTCTCTTTGTAAGACGCTCTTTGTAAGACACTCTTTGTGAGACACCCTTCGTGAGACACTCTTTGTAAGACGCTCTTTGTAAGACACTCTTTGTAAAACACTCTTTGTGAGACACTCTTTGTGGGACACTCTTTGTGAGACAGTCTTTGTAAGACGCTCTTTGTAAGACACTCTTTGTGAGACACTCTTTGTGAGACACTCTTTGTAAGACGCTCTTTGTAAGACACTTTTTGTAAGACACTCTTTGTGAGACACTCTTTGTCAGACACTCTTTGTACAACACTCTTTGTAAGACACTCTTGGTAAAACACTCTTTGTGAGACAGTCTTTGTAAGACGCTCTTTGTAAAACACTCTTGGTAAGACGCTCTTTGTAAGACACTCTTTGTAAGACATTCTTTGTGAGGCATTCTTTGCAAGACGCGCTTTGTAAGACACTCTTTGTGGGAAGCTCTATGTGAGACACTCTTTGTAAGACATTCTTTGTGGGACATTGTTTGTACAACACTCTTTGTGAGACAGTCTTTGTAAGACACTCTTTGTAAAACACTCTTTGAAAGTTTGCAAGACACTCTTTGCAAGACATTCTTTGGAAGACACTCTTTGTGAGACACTCTTTGTAAGACATTCTTTGTAAGACACTCTTTGTAAGACACTCTTTGTAAGACATTCTTTGCGGGACGCTCTTTGTAAGACGCTCTTTGTAAGACACTCTTTGTAAGACACTCTTTGTAAGACACTCTTTGTAAAACACTCTTTGTAAGACACTCTTTGTAAGACACTCTTTGTGAGACACTCTTTGTAAGACACTCTTTGTAAAACACTCTTTGTAAGACACTCTTTGTAAGACGCTCTTTGTAAGACACTCTTTGTAAGACACTCTTTGTAAGACGCTCTTTGTAAGACACTCTTTGTAAGACACTCTTTGCAAAACACTCTTTGTAAGACGCTCTTTGTAAGACACTCTTTGTAAAACACTCTTTGTGAGACACTCTTTGTGGGACACTCTTTGTGAGACACTCTTTGTAAGACACTCTTTGTAAAACACTCTTTGTGAGACACTCTTTGTGAGACACTCTTTGTAAGACATTCTTTGTGAGGCATTCTTTGCAAGACGCGCTTTGTAAGACCCTCTTTGTGGGAAGCTCTATGTGAGACACTCTTTGTAAGACATTCTTTGTGGGACATTGTTTGTACAACACTCTTTGTGAGACACTCTTTGTAAGACATTCTTTGCGGGACGCTCTTTGTAAGACGCTCTTTGTAAAACACTTTTTGTAAGAGACTCTTTGCGAGACAATCTTTGTAAGACGCTCTTTGTAAAACAGTCTTTGTGGGACACTCTTGGTAAGACGCCTGTTTGTAAAACATTCTTTGTGAGACACTCTTTGTGAGACATTCTTTGTAAGACACTCTTTGTGAGACACTATTTTTGAGACACTCTTTGTAAGACATTCTTTGTGTACACTCTTTGTGGGACACTCTTTGTGGGACACTCTTTGTAAAACACCCTTTGTAACACTCTTTGTAAGACACTCTTTGCAGGACGCTCTTTGTAAAACGCTCTTTGTAGGACACTCTTTGAAAGACACTCTTTGTGGGACGCTCTTTGCGGGACACTCTTTGTAAAACTTCGTTCGCGGAACTCTCTTTGCGGATTCTCTTTGTAAGACGCTCTTTGTAAGACACTCTTTGTTAGACACATTTTGTAAGACACGCTTTGTAAAACATTCTTTGTGTGACACTCTTTGTGAGACACTCTTTGTAAGACACTCCTTCTAAGACGCTCTTTGTAAGACACTCTTTGTAAGACATTCTTTGTGAGACACTCTTTGTAAAACACTCTTTGTAAGACTCTCTTTGTAAAACACTGTTTGTAAGACGCTCTTTGTAAGACACTCTTTGTAAGACGCTCTTTGTAAAACACTCTGTTGTAAGACGCTCTTTGTAAGACACTCTTTGTGAGACACTCTTTGTTAGACACTCTTTGAAAGACACTCTTTGTGAGACACTCTTTGTAAGACACTCTTTGCGGGGCGCTCTTTGTAAAACACTCTTTGTAAGACGCTCTTTGGTAAGACACTCTTTGTGCGAGGCTA
>VSDK01002455.1:521101-542750 GCA_009767595.1 Symbiodinium kawagutii | reverse complement strand
AGCCTCAGCCTCCTCTGCCAACTTCTCAGGCTGAGCAACCTGCGTAGCCTCAGCATCTGGCTCCGCTTGGTCAAGATTCTCATCCGCAGTCTCACCTTCCACTGCCATTGTTTCAGCAACAGCTCCGGCTGCAGCTGCCTGTTTCTCATCTCCAGCCTTCTCCAGAGCCTCCAGCGCCGCTTGCTCAACAGCAGCCGAAAGCGCACTGTCCAGCTCGGCAACGGCAGCGGCAGTGGCTTCATTGTGGTTCGCGTTGTTCCTCCTCAGATTTGCTCGAAATTCAACAATGCTACAGCACAACTCCGAAGCGATATAGATTTGTATAAGAAAACAATTCATTTCATTCAAACCTGTTAATATAACATTCAATATTATAAGTATAATATGTTTTTGTTTGACCACGATTTAACATCATATCATCATGTGGTATTTTATATGTTTCATATTGTTGTAGGTTGAACATGGTTGAACATGGTTGAACATGGTTGAACAAAGGCATTGGCCAGCTTAGTCCCCACAGGTTCCCATATGGGTGTTGTCCAAAATTCCTTGTTCCGGGAACGGCCATCTTAGCGAGAAAAAAAATCTTTAGCGAAACTTGAGCGAACTCCATGTTTAACTTTCGCGGGCCAGCTCTTTGTTTTGGATGGTGTAAATATGTGTAAGTAATAAGGATTTCAAAATATCTGGCTATCTTGGAGACCGGACACGCGTCCCCTGTCCTTGAGTCTTTGCCCACCTTTTCTTCACACATCTCATCTGTCCATCTCAGGATCTCCCCAAACAGTCTTCAATATAAGATCTGGTCAACATGACCATCTCATCTAGGAGGGAGGGCTCTTCACAAAGAACCTGATCTTTTGAATCTTTTGCGATGATTTTCGCGAAACTTGAGCGAAACTTTCGCAAAATGACTCTGATCTTTCAGGACCTGATAAACTTCATGTTTTGTTTTCTTCCGTCATGGGCTGTGAGAAGAGTACAAAGTGAACTTTCGCAAAAACTTTCGCGAGAAAAAAAATCTTTAGCGAATTCAATTCGAGAAAAAAACTTTAGCGAACCGTTGATTCATAAGATCAAAGGTCATGGCAAACTAAAGTCCTTACAAGGACCTTTTGTACAACTCCCATATCGATTTAAACTATCTATAAGAAGTAATATATTATAAAGATGTGTTATATTATTGTATTGTTGTATTTTAATATTTGATGTTGTATTATGATATTATGTTAAAATGAGATCATGGTCATGTTATGTCAAATTATTCAAATGTAAATAAATAATATTATCAATTATCATATTTAATATTCTCTTCGTTTATCTTGTCTTCTCTTCGTTTCTCTTCTTCTCTTCACATGAATCTTTCACAACACTTCCACATCATCCGTAACTCAGAGTTTCTCTTCAACATGAAACGCATGTTGAAACTGGGATTGAAAAAAGGGCATCAACAAAACATCACCACTGAACAATGAACTATGAACAACACATGAATGGAATGGATTGGATTGAATGGATGAATCATTTCAAGTTCCCAAGTCAACATCCCAAACAAATCTCCTCAGTGTATTCCTTCTGGAAAACATCCTCGATGTATTCCCCTCTGTGACCGGCGGCTCTGCTGCACCCATCGGCTGCTCTTCTGCATCCATCAGCGGCTCTGGATCAGCAGAGGTCTCCAACTTTGAAGCGTTCGGGGCCACAGCGAGAGATGGCACGGGCTTCGGCAGGATCTGAAGCAAAGCTTCATTCAAACGTGATGAAGTGACCTGCATGTGATGGCCACGATCACGTCTTCATGGAATTCATTTTCATTGAATGCCATGGAGGTTACAATGGACGTTGACTCTGACTTACAATATGCTGCTAGGTTGGTCTTATCTTTAGTAATGGGTTTGTTACAATATAGAAATGCTCACAAAAACAACAACAGCAACAACAACTCACTCACGACTCATGACACACACTGTGCAACGCTTGCTGGCTTACGGAGCAGTGAATACTTCACATCCATCAAGTGTTTGCCAAGGCCAAGGATCGAGTAATAAGACTATGAGTGTTTAAATGATTGATTGATATTTGAAAAAGTATAAGTGATTACAATTACAATACCCCGGACTCCGGACTCCGGGCTACCAATTACTCCCTAACTGTCGAACTCGCACAACCCATCTGACATGTATAGATCCGATCCATTCACCCTGCCTGTTCCATGGCAATGTGGAAACTGGCGTTGGTGGTGTCGTTGTACAGCAGAACATTGGCCCTGCAATTTCAATACCAAAACCAAAAGCAGCGAATGAATGAATGAATGAATGAATGAATGAATGAATGAATGAATGAATGAATGAATGAATGAATGAATGAATGAATGAATGAATGAATGGGTGAGTGAGTGAATGAATGAATGAATGAATGAATGAATGAATGAATGAATGAATGAATGAATGAATGAATGAATGAATGAATGAATGAATGAATGAATGAATGAATGAATGAATGAATGAATGAATGAATGAATGAATGAATGAATGAATGAATGAATGAATGAATGAATGAATGAATGAATGAATGAATGAATGAATGAATGAATGAATGAATGAATGAATGAATGAATGAATGAATGAATGAATGAATGAATGAATGAATGAATGGGTGAGTGAATGAATGAATGAATGAATGAATGAATGAATGAAGGGATAAAGGAACTTAAAGGAACCAACTATATAATTGTCTACCATCTGGGAATCTGGGTCTAGAGTCTATGTGGGCCGCCAGGCTTTGTCCAGTTTCCAACTTAGTTCCCGCCCCCTGCCTCAAGGCGATGGATACCGTGTCCAAAGTCTTCTCCACACACAGCATGCCCATAGGCACATAGAAAATATCTCCAGTTTTGACGAACCCACAGTGAAGTGCCAGTTCTGCGGCAGGCTTTGGTTTACCCGTGAAAACATGGAGAATTAAAAAATCAATCCCCTCAATCCCCGTCACAGTCCCAGTCACCCCAGTCCCAATTCATCAAATATCTCTTGGTGATCAATGAGTAGTGCCTTTGTAACATGTACAAATGCTTCTACAACTGAACTCAGAAAACATGTTTACATCCTCTGAAAAGAGCAAACACTCTGCTCTGAAATCTGTCTCAAACTGACTGAGTGACACTGAGTGACTGATTGAATTTCAATTTCTACACCCACCCTCATTCACTACCATGTCACCTTCTCTGGTCGGCAAGCTTGCGGGCGACAGGTTGCTCATCAAATCACGCAAGTCCGAGATGTTGTCCGTTCCGAAATACTCATGCATGTCCGCAATCTGACCCAAGCAGATGAGCTTGGACCCTCGCACCTAAAATGTTGGCGCATGATGTGTGAGAAATACTTCTGCTGCAGCACAGATGATGAACTGCTGGCTACTCAATTTCAGACTTACCGGATCCTATCGGTCGATTTACTCAATGATCAATCATGTCGCGAAGCAAGCTGCCAATTTCAAGACAAAACAAGTTGCCTGGCCTGCAATCTCACTGTGCCAATTGCCTGGTTTTCAATTCCAGAGTAGACTGCTCCAGGCGCACTTCCACAAAGGCTGACCTGATGCGATTGCTCGAGGGCACCCTCTGCGTGCACCTGCAGGGTCTCATCATCAACCATGGCTTTTGAAGTCCACTCCTCAGGAAAATGGCTCAAAAGTCCAAGGCGCAATTCCGCAATGGCTTTAGAAGCTGTCGGGTCAGCTGTTCCATCTCGCGCTTTAGCCAACAGGTGAGACCTCGGTCAGTCATGCAGGAGATGGGATGACACAGGACATTTTGATTGATGGAATCAATCACCAACTACAACATCAGCAACCTCACCAAATCAAAGGCAACCAAGGCATGGATAGGCATGGAGAAATATCAAACAAATGTAAAAATAGGATCAATAGTATCAATTCCAATTCCAATGATATCAAATCCACCAAATGTCAACTGCCCCCCAATATCTCTATTCATTCAAAATTTTGATTTTGATCATTCTGTTTGTGAGCTGGGATCTGTTTTTGCTTGACAGTACCAATGCCAATCTGCAGCAAAAGTACATGATCCGCGGTTGCTTCTTCATCCTCGCGGGGTCCTCCACTTGACTTGTAAATGCATCAATGACAGTGGTAGCAAACTTCTTGGTGTCACTGGTGGCGCAAAGAGTGGCCAGGGTGTTACGATTCTTGCGCAGAAACTGCGGAGTGTCGAGAGAGAGGACGCCGGACACTCCAGACTGCCCCGACGGAAGTTTTCCAAATTCACGAACAACCGGAAGAGGTTGATGCTGGTTCACGATCCTCACTGCGTGGCTAAGTCAGGGTCAGAGTCGGTCAGAGATGTAAATTGATATAATAATCATAATAATAATAATTCATAATAATATATGATGATGGTGTGTTTACAAATTACAACTTGTAATAAGCGCCGTCTGCACTACCTGCAACACAGCTGCAAGTTAAATGAGTTGCTGATGAAACGAGTCAAACATGGTGAATCTGAAAAAGGAATCAAAATCAAAACTAAAATCTGTCTAGAGTCTGTTAGTTTGTCATGTCAGTGGTCATTTGTCATATATATGTTTGGGTTCAGTTTGTGTTTCTGCAATTTCGAAACTTTCGATTCTATAGTGTCAACTACTGTTCAAACTCAATTACGCGACTGAATTAAGTCCAGGCAGTCCAGGAACTTGTAGTTGCGAAGCACCTCGGGATCTGTAGTCGCAAGGTTCGACAAATTCGGTCTGCCTGCCAGTCCACCATGATTGCTACCTTGGCCTGATGCGTTCTGCTGCACCTGCTGATCCAACCTCTCGCGCGCTTTCTTGACTGCTTTTTGCATTTGCTTCACATCCTGTGGGATCAGCATAAACAGCAAGGCAAACTACGAGGCAAACTTCAAACAAACATCCGTCAATTGCGATGATGGATTGAAGTGAAATACTTACTTACGAGAACGAAAAAAAAAGATAGATATGATATAATAACATAATTAACTTATTAATGAATGAAATTTAAAAAAGACAACAACAAAAATTGATTAAGCTTATGCCTATGCAATATAAAAACTAAAAGCCAGCCAAGTACTGAGAAACCGATTGGTATGCATAAACTTGACAAGACTGAAATTACATGCCCAAGCGGTCGGCGCAAACCAGCAAAAAACGCCCGTCTCACCGTCACCTCACCCGCACCCCGACCCCACAATCCCTGAGGAACAGTCCTTCATGGACCTCTTCACAGCCTGGATCACCTGCTTCAGATCCTTGAAAGAGTCGGTGATTGAAGTTTCCAACTTGTTGACGTCTTCCAAAGAAGTTGCTTCCTCAAACTTCCCCTTCGGATCAAGACGAACAAACGGCTTGAGACATGTGGTGCTTTCCTTGAGAAACTTGTCCTCCAACAAAGCATCCTCAATGAGCTTGTCAAGCTTGGCCCCATCAACCTCCAAATCCTCTTCGGTGGATTCTACGAAAGGGCAGTAACTGGTGACAACTGCCGACCATGTGTGGGAACCCACTGCTAGCATCTGAAGCAGTTGCCATCTGGAATAGACCGTGTAAGCCATCCGGCAACAGCTTGCAGCATCGCCGAGCTTCATCTCAGTGGACATGATCCGATCAGCGCCAATTCCTTTCATCAGCATTTCCCTGGATTGCTTACAAATGTCCTGAACATCTGGATCTGTTTCCCATTGGTCAAACTTTTGTTTCGCATCTGCAAAGGAAGACAATGCAAATTTGACTGCGTTCATAACCTTGGTGTTGGCCTTGATTCGGGCGGTGCTGAGATCCATGGTCTTGCCTTTGCCGCTGCCAGTGCCTTTATTCTTATTCCTGCATGCAAGCGTGCAAATGTCGGGTGGGCTCAAGCATCGATCAATTCATCAGCACAATTGAAATATGAATCACAGGACGCAAGGCTGGACCACCTACCCAAAACACTAGGATCAGGAGGAGAATGCAGGGTTCAGGTTGCAGGGGAGAAAGGGATGTTGTGGTGAACAGTGAGCAGCGTGAGCACGGTGTCTCCTGTTCTTCGCGGCTGCTGACTTCTCTTTAGCAGATCCATCTAGAATGCAGCAGCTATCGTCCAGGGAACCGGTGATGAAGCTGAGGTCCGCTGTCTTAGTTGCAGTGGCCGAGGTTGTGACTAGCACCAGGGAGGGATGCATGAATCATGTCAGGAATCAAAACAGAAAAATGTTGAAATGATACATTGCTTGGTTGTGTTTCATTTTCTTTTGTGAAATTCGGTTATACATTGAATCATTGAAAAATGAATTGATAATTCAGTCCATCGGTGGATCCCAATGGAAGTCCGATCTGACAAATCGAAACTAAGTGGAAGGGAATGCATACCAACTCACTCACTTGCCTGAAAAAACTCATCGTCTTCCGCCATGCTGAGAAAAGACAGGGCCTGCACTTGGGCATTTTTCACATCCTGCGGAGTGCGGTCATTGGTCTGAGAACTAAATACAGTCGAAAAGTGATCACAAACTCGACCATGAATCATAAGGTAGTGTTGAACTGAATTTACCCTGTCAGTAATGAAATGAGATCAATGAACAGAGTCCTCTGCGGTTGCATCCTCCTTTGTTTTCGCCTTGGTCGCTGCACGCTTCTCTGCGCGAATCATCTCCTTGTGCATCAGCAGCTTCACCTCGACCTTATCAGAGTTGCTGTGCCTACCTTCAACCAAACTTCCAATCTCAAACTTAAATGAGTGTTTTGTTTGGGGTTCAAAAAATGAAAGTTGCTGATGCTGATTGCTGATACGCACCAAACTGCTAGCAAGAAGCATATACATGATCTCTCTCTTCAAATTTTCCCGTCTTTCGGTTCAAAACCTTGCGCTTCAGGGTATCTTTGCCAGCCACTTCTCTTGCCCAACTCAACCTGGCCTCTGCCTCGGTCAGCCGGTCGCATTGAGGGGCCTCATGTTGAAAGTATTGAAGGTAGCGGCCTCTGTCCATCGCCTCAAGCTGTGCATCAAGCCGACCCTGCTTGGTGCTCTCAACCGTTTCACTTTGGACAAGAGAGGAAAACTTCTCCCTGGTATGGCCACGTCCACCTCTTGCTGGGCCCGGATTGTTGGCGGTGGCTGCCTTGAAGTCACCAAAGATTTTGCGGTACTGATCTGGGTCAGTCCGCTGAAGCTTCTTGAACCAAGCATGCGTGCCTGAGCCGCCTGACTGACCATCCGGCATCTCTTCAACCTTAGAAACCGGTGACTTCAGTTTGCGTTGGCGTTGGACACTTGGAATCTACTGTCTCCTGCATACGCAAATGATGAAATTTATGGAGGCTTCATTCAGGCTAGTGATCAGGTGAAGGCGATAATGTTTGTTTTGACCCGACCCAAACCAAGCCATTATACCGATACCGATACCCAATCCAATTTGGGCCACATGACTGAAGCAGCAACCAAGGAAATTTCAATTTCGGGCGGGGGCAAATGTTTCTGTCTTCAGCGACCGGGAGGAACAGGTGTTAAACCGGTGTTGGTAAAATGAAATAAACAGTTTTACAATGATCGATGTGAACATGATTCTGAAAAATGTCCCACTGATCACTGATCACTAATCAGCCAACCGCAAAGAAGTGATCCTATTTTCATAATATGCACTCTGGTAACTCTGGTCTGGTATATACACTAATTTGGAAATGGAAAATCTACCAACTATTGATGGCTCCCAGGCTTGCGTCTTGAATTTTGCTGACTTTGCATTGCTTACCAGAGAGTACAACATATGATATGTTCTGTTAAACATTAAACATAAACAATGTACAATTTATGTACGTACTAGTACAAGTCCAAGAACATTTTAGCTCTGAATACATCGTTTCCTGCGATTCAAAAAAAACCAACTCCGACTCCGACCACCACGTGTCCAACATGCGCAGTTCTGTCTGTTAGATTTTGAACTTGTACATGAGCCATGAGCTGACACTAGCCAAATAGGGAGACGGGCAGCAGTAGTACCAGCATCTTTCTCAGTCGTGGAGGCGTCCTCCTTTATGGACTTCAGGATGTTGCGAAGATCAAGGCTGCACTTAGGACAGTGTCCTGCATACTTGGTGCCTCAATACTCCAATGATGAGCCAAACCTAGACTCTGCTTCCAAACTAGGCATCGCGAATCTCTCCAATTTTGACTCTGACACTGACAGACATGTTTGTTTTTTTCTGGACCCATAATGCAGTGGTGAACATTTCAATTTGTCAGTGTGTTTATTATGGGTGGTGGGGCAGTCAACAGCGCAGCAACTGCTTTTTATTAGAATTTGAAGTTGGAAAATATGATCAATCTTCAGACTTCAGATTCAGATTTCAAATGTTTCAAAATTTTAATGACTCATCAATTGTCTCAATACTGAATACTGAATATACTCAATACCATCACCATCCATCCATCATCGAACCAAAATGAGAATCATCAGTGACAAGAATGCAAGGGAAATCACAACAACTCCAGAATGCAGCCGCCAAGTGGCTACTCTTGGACTTGAAACTGCCCTGGCAGAACTTCGCCCCACACACAACGCACTCTTCTCCTTCGTCTCCATCCCTGTCCCCACTCCCGCAGATGAGGTCCTCGCCATTGTCACTGATGAGCTCCCCGCCCTTGGACAACGCCATTCTAGGGACACTTGGAAACCAACGAAAGAACGCAGTGGACTGTGAGTCTGCGAGCGTCACTGAAAAAGCCTGATGAGCCCAGAGGTATAGAGGAACAGGCTGAAACACCACAGACCAAGTGGGTAACCCGCATGATGCAATGAATGTCATGATTAGTTTTACTGAATAGAATGCACTGATCGACTTATCGAACCAATTGCATTCTCATCATCTCTTGCTTTCACTATTTTATTGCTGTCCAAAAATTCGGTTCCGAGTACCACGACCCTATACTTGTTCGTGGATACATTGCTACATGCACTGCGCACCGCAACGAAACAGCATTGGAGTTGGAGTCTGAGCAATACAATTTTCAATTTCCATCGATCGACAGCCTATCTGTTTGAATACACACAGACGGAGACACGCATGTTTCTCTTCTCCTGCGCCTGTCCCCCAGCAGTCGGCATTCTTAGCTAAGACTACTGGGGAATGTCATGGAAGGTCGGCCCATAGCTCGGCTCAAAAAAAGCCCTGACTGGCACTGGCAGTACACCATCTACCAGCGGTTTGGCATGGCAGCCATGAGAAACCTACCGTCGTCAATCATCACACGTCCCCATCATCACCGCAATCATTCCCAGAATGTTGGGGATCATCGCTTTCTGAATCTGAGCACTCGTCATAGATGTACTCTGAGTCTGCCGCCTTCACTTGTGAAACTTGTGGTTGAATTTGCGCCAGCGCAAAGCTCATGAATGCGGTCATGCAGGCCTACGTGCGCAGCAATTGAATGGGATGCGTGCCATGGGGTATGGGAAAGCGGATGGCATGCACTGCACGCCCCAGTTGATGGCTGCATATCGGAATTTAATTGTGACAGCAAAATCAACAAATATCGAATTGTAGTTTTAGAATACCAATTAAATAGCAATATTGAATATTGCGCAACCAAACGCACAAAATGAAACTGTCTTAAGTCTAATGTCCATTTTGTAAGCTGAGTCACCTGGTTGAATGAATTGCCAGCAATCCGTTTGATAGCTGCAGAACTTACAACGGAGTCATCGAAGAGGCGTTGGCCGTCAAGACCAGCAAACTCCAACGTGTCTTTGTGCACGGGAAGCGATTGCATGCCAAGCAACTCCTGCAAAATCCAACCAATGCCGAGATGCGGAGTTCGTGAAAATCTGACCGCCAACTATCAACTATCTATCGTCAATCGGACAATCCGGCCAATCATCTTTACATTGACCATTGACCAATCATCTCATCTACCTGACCCTGTCCTCGTCCCTGTCATGTTTCAGAATCATGCGCTGGCACCTGGTGAGAATGACAATGTTCAATGATATACTACACTATACATTATACAATAATATACAATATACAATTATACAATGTACAATGTACAATGTACAATGTACAATGATATTAAATGAAACACCTGCATACACCCTGTGCCTGAGGGAAGCAAGGGCACACAACTTAACACACATCATACCGTTTGCCAACCACGCTGTCCTTTGGTGTAAATGGCCGACCCCTCACCACAGCCCACATGCAATGCACCGAAGCCAAGACCACCGGCGCGATGGTGCCATAATGGTCCTCGCGGTGAACAAATTAAAATGAAGGATCGGGATTGCTGAAAAATGGGGGAAGAAAAACAAATGGAGCCTGACCTTCCTGAGCCTTGGCCAGGCGCGCTCTGATCAACAAAACAAGAGCGGTAATAGCAGTATAATAGCAGTAACTATAATATCAAGTATGAGGATCAGAGGATCCAACCTGAAAGTGGACGTTCTGGTCCAGGTTGATGGCGACTTCTCTCTGTGGGACAGCCGCCTTGATGGATGGTATCATCATAGCGTGCTTCAAGTTCAACGTTGCCGATGCTGGGAGGAGATCGCAAAAAGGTGTGGTCACAGATTTCTTTGCCTCGAGCACAGTTGCTCCAAGTTCGGGGGTCAAGAGCCAAGACAAGCAATGGAAATGGAAACTGAAACTGACCTTACTCTATGATTCATTTCCCAATTCCCAAATCATTACATGGCAGCGTCAGCGTCGTCATGGCACTACATTATCATACAAAAAGATATCAGATCATGAATGAAGAAACCTTGAAACCAACATAGACGCATACATAACAATACCACTGCCACTGTAACCTAACAAATGTTTGCTAAACTTACGGCAGATGAAACCTGTTTTGGATTCTAAGTAGAAAGTAAAAATGCCTAGTTAGCTGATTAGCTATGGACAAAACGAAAGAACAACTTGGAACAAACAAACCAACGCGATTCCACTCCCAGCTGCTGCAGAGGCCATAGCATGCTGCATTGCATCCACCTTCCAAGCGACAGAACAATATCAGTGCGGAGTGCGGAATGTGGACATGTACATCAGCACAGCCAACACGTGACAATCAACTCAACATACATCTTTCTCGAAGACATGGATGTAGGAATACAGCGCAATATTACAGAACAACTTCCATAGTAAAAAGTCAAAAGTAATAAAGGTTTTAATATTAGAATTGGAATTAGTACTGAACTGAATTAATGAACCGTTTATTTTTCCAAGTTTGCCAGCCTCAGTCTGTGGAGAGCCCAAGAAAACCCCACAGTCGGCAGTAGTTGTAATGAAAAGCCGCCATAGGTCCCGAAAACCATTGGGCAAACAATAGTCCGGACGAATCAGTGCTGAGTAGCTTCGTGATCGATTCACAGGTTGCCCGCAGTCGGTGGGAGTCGTTAGAACATGGTGTATGCTGTATCCTGGAAAGAGGTCAAAACGTTCCTCAGATCCCTTGTCACAGCCATCACTGCCACAGTCACTGTTTTCTTCCGTCGAGTCGAAGACTTGCCATTTGAAAGTACGGGTACATTCATGGAGGAAGAGGACAGGACGAACTGCACGAGTGACAGCGATCATCACCACAAATGGTAGCACGCTGCTACCCATGAAGCCGGCGCGGCCTCCCATGGTTGACCTGAGAGAGTCAGCGAATGTCCAGGGGGAACCAAATACACAATGATTGCCCGCACCGGACAATCCTATCAATTACAAATTACAACCAACCAACCAACATACCAGCTAAACACCAACCTATACCATCCACAAAGGTCGCAGCTCAGCAGCAAAGCATGTACAAATTGCACAAATGGAAACAATCTGGAGTCTAGAGTGTCTAGAGCTGGAAGAGTCTGGATCTGGAATCTGGAACTACCAAAATACAACAGGAAATAAGTAAGGAGGTGGACTTCAGACCTGGGCAGCTAAAAATCAAAATCGTAAATGCTATTTCAGGTCTAGAGCATAAGATGACCAAACTCTTGTACATGTCTTTTTATCTCCTGTTCCCCTGTCCCCAACTCATTTCCCACAAATTGAATCTGAGCATCCAGTCAGTGCAGGTAGACCCGGCCACAAGGACCAGAAACTCTTTTTCAGACAATTCTTTCAGTGATATCTCAGCAGCCACAACACAGCGAAATGGTTCGCAAGTCAGTCTGTCTGAATTCAATTTGAATGACTGACTGACTGTTTTTAAGCTGGACGGTTAGACGATCGGAACTAAGACTTGTAAAAGTTCGTATTGTTTGTGATGTCTGTGTGTCCACTCCTCACGCAAGCCAAGTGGCGGTGGTTGGGGCCACGCCAGAGAGGCCAATGCTTTCGCAAAAGACGCCTGGTTTCAAATAGCCTTCCTTCTCAATCAACTTGACCATTTCAATTACCATTGCCTGCGAGATTTTGGCTTTCTTCTTCTTGAGAGCCTTCAACTCCTTCGCTATTGCTGCCGTGTCCGGGTCCCCCTTTGTCCTTGGCTTTGCCTTTGCCTTCCCAGTTTCTTTCGCCTTTGGCTTTGGCTTTGCTTTTGCAGCTCCTTGCGTGTCTGACTACCGAAATCAGACTTGACTACACTTGTCAAAAGTCCAAAGGGATGACGGAGGTGAGTGATGGTTACCAATCCATAGTACTGGTAATTTTGAAGTTCATTTTGAAAATCATATTGACTTTAGAGTTTAGTATTGACTTGACTTGAAAGAGAAGATTTCACCATTGCATGACTGTCATGGGCCATGACTCGTTTGAAATTAATCATGAAATTGTCATTCACCAGGATTCATTTGACATTCAGATTACCCAACGAACTGTAGCAACAACACGCAACGCAATCGGATGGATCAACTTCCAACTTCTACTTCTAAATAACATCTAGTGAATGAATGGTGACAGAAGTGTCTGGCCCAATGGCGCAAGCGCTGCCAGGGTGCTTTTGGATCGGTTATCCAACGTTTCAATCTTCTTGGCATACTTGTCAATCACTTCTTGCAACCTTTCCACTGCCCCATCGATGAGGAAATCTTCAATTGAGTCTGCCATAAACTTTGAAGGAACCTCTGCGACAGTCAGCGTGCAACTGCGAGCATTCAACAGCTTATAGACTCATAGACTATTGTAGGATCTAGAAAGCCGAGTCAAGGGAGTCTACAGTCTGGAGTCTGGAGTCTCTAGACTCTAGAGTGAAGAGAGTGAAGAATGTACCTCTGACTCTCACCCGGCAGTAGCGCCCAGTGTACATGCGACATGACACTGACGCATGAAACACAACATACAAGCATTGGAGGTGTTGGAATAACTAATGGGAAGGTGACGGTGACAACAAGTAACAAGACACGATCATACATAGAGGCGAGTAAATTAGGACAAATGAAGCCAAGGAAGGAGCTTCAAGGAGCCAAGGGGCTGTGTGGGATTTCAATATCTGCTGGCAGTCTTTGTTCTTGTCACAGCAAAGCAGAAAATCTGGCATGAGGGCGGAAAAGCTATCTGGGTTATCACCAAGATCAAAAACTCCTGCTGCAATCATCTCACGTAGGACACGGTCAAGAGCCGTAGCTATCAATGTCGCTGAGATTTCAGCTCCACCTAGGCCAGAGTACATAGATATGAGCGTCATTTTTTCAAATTGTCTGCCAAATGTTGGATACATTTTGGTCCAAAATGATCCCGAATTCTTCTGATGTGGCGGAAATGGAACTGGAACACATCTTCACGGTTTGTCGTTGTCTCTGCGCCAGGCACGAAGGACACGATGTCTTCTAACACATCGGTGTTTTCCCTGTCTGCTAAAACTGTTTCATCATCCTCCATCTCTCCAAGGCAAACGTCTGCGGTAAATGACTTGGAGCTAGGAGAAGACGAAGATGATGAAGTAGAAGACTTTTTGTCTGGAATGTTCTGACCTTCCGTAGAGCCGTCTTTGTCTGAAATGTTCTGACCTTCCGTAGAACCCTTCGCCTCACCCTCATCTACTCCTTCGCGTGGGTCAACTTTCTTTGCCTCCTCAGCTGCTCCTGCGCCTGGGTCAACTTCCTTTGCAATCGAAGGACGGTCCGCAGGTTGAATGGGTTTTCGATCAGTTGACAACCCAAAAGCAAACTTGATGTTGGTCTGCGACGCATCATGAACAATTGAGTCCAACGGCTCGTCGCCTGTCTGCTCCTTGAGATTGTTCCTGCTTTCGGAGCCACATTTTGCCCGCTTAGCCTTTTTCTTAGACTTAGATGCGGGTTTGTCTTCCAGACTGGTCTTCACTTTGGCCTTGGCCTTGCCTCTGGGCACTTTAGAATTTGCAGCAGCCGGTTTTCGCCTTTGCTGGTTTCTTTTCCCGGACCTTCCATGTGTAGACGGAGAAGCTACCTTTGCCAGGCTGGAACGGGAACAAACCCAAATTCAGTTGCAAGTGATCAAAGATCACCGACACAGTGACAAATGACTTTGTATATCTTGAATGATGGTGGTACTGATGGTACTGCTTCGATATGGTACTTTTTTGAATGATGTTGTTACCCATCATAACTTCAATTTGAATTTAGTAGTTGGAGTTCAAAGGACCGAAGGACCGAAGGACTTCTATAAATGTCAGTGTGATGACTGTGATGATGTTTGTTTTTTTCAATAGTCGCGTGGAAATCTGAACATCCCAAGTCCCAAGTCCGCCAAGTCCCAAGTCCCAAGATGTTTTCTGAAACATGCGGGAAAATCATCAGTATCCTGAACATCCTAGACCAGCAATGGCAATCCCGCAAAGCTGTCTGTAAGTCTAATTGAAATCTAAGCACTGGCTCCGGCTCCAAAGACTCATTTGCTTCTGCTCCATTTGAAGGCACTGGCCCCGGAGATTCCTTGCGTGCAGCTCTTGAACTCGCAGGAGAACACCCAGAGAACAATGAACACCACGATCATGAAACAAATGAGCAAAAAAACATTGAAGATAATAGTGATAATAGAATCATAGAAGACAAAAGAATTGACTCATGACATGACACGACTAGTTCAGTTCCTTCCCAAGGCCCAAAGAAGTTCAAATCCATGCACCGATCATCCTCAATCATAAATGGAATCAATGGTAAGAATGGTAAGCAATGGAAATCCCAACATGGCTGTGGGCTGTTGTTTGTCGTCCGATTGAAATCTAGGCACCGGTTGCGGTTGCAGGTCATTTGCTCTTGCTCCATCTGAAGGCACTTGCCCCGCAGATTCCTTGTGTGCAACTCTTGAACTCGCAGGAGAACCCCCAAAGAACATGGAACAAAGAAGACCACAATCGAACAAACGACGAGATGAATGGAAATGAGGACGAGGAAAAGATTGTTTGGATAAAATGAAGAAAACACACCAATGATTCACGACTCATGACATGACTAGTTCAGTTCAACCCGAAGGCCCAAAGAAGTTCGAATCAATGCAACGATCATCTTCAACCATGAAGGGAATCAATGATCAATGGAACTCACCACATGGCTGTCGGCTGTCGTTTGTCGTCTAATTGAGATCCAGGTACCGGTTTCAGGTCATTTGCTTCTGCTCCATTCGAGGGCACTGGCCCTGTAGATTCCTTGCACGCAGGTCTTCGGGAACATGGAACAAGCAAAGCCACTACCATCCAAACAAACCGGGAAAGGTAACAATTTCCCAGTCCCCTAAAGTGACATCCACAAATATCCACACGACTCCATGGCACTCCAACATCCATTCCTGGAAATGAAATCTAAACGATATGATCCAGGTTGCTGTTGCTCCAGCTGAGGGTGGTGGCGTCGTGGGCTCCTGGAATGCCACGAGGGAAAAAGCGTTGTTGTTGCCTACACGATATTGATTGTTGGTTTCATCTCCGATCCATTCAACCATTGATTGAGGTATACTGCGTGCATCAAATACCAAGGGAACTGGTCCTGGTGGTTGAAGTAGTCGTGTCAGTCTGTTGTGACAGTTTTGTGTCACAATGTATTCAACACAAGATTATCAAGTCTAAAGTAGAGACAAAGACGTGGTACCGTACCAAAATATAAGATGATGATTGATTGATGATGATGCTTTTTGATCTATTCCCATGAAACGAAGGTCCTCGAGCTGATCAGCACTGGCTTTGGCACTGGCACTGGGACGTCGTAGAACTCCTGATCGAAGCATCCGAGCAACATCAGCCACAACAACGCCAACAATTCATCGTTCCCCGTTCCCCCAAACTATTCCCCTACTGGCCACTGGCTACTGCTACTATATACTACGACCTTTACTATTAGACGATACCACTTAATACTTGATACCACTCACTTTATTGTCAAAAGTATACACCTCAACACCGCTGTCAAACAGTGTGGCCTCTTCGTCGCTTTGTTTTGGAAGCCGTGTTATCTGCGGTGGCAGTGGCTGATGCCTTTGTTTTCGCCATTGCAATGAACAAGGCTGCCAGGCAAAGGCTTTGAGGACGACATACCATCCGAAGTTCTGTCAAGTAATTCAATTCTGGCCCAGTCTGGTTACTGGTTTGGTTAGGTCAGGTCGGTCAGGTTCTGTTATTTGTCTGGATTGCAACTTATGTTTGAGGACGCACGATTCAATCTCACTGTATCACTGATCACTGATCCAAAAAGATTGCCAGCATCGCTGTCCCACCGCCGCCCAACCCCAAGTGCTGAGCGGTGAAGATCTGGAGCCTTGGTTTGGTCGATTATTGAAATTGGTAATGTATCCTAAGGATAGTGATAATAAGTCACTCTGACTCTGACTCCTGACTATTATTATTGCTATTACTACACTACAATATATATATATATATATAGATAAATAAATAGATAGATAGATAAGATAGGAAATCAAAATCAATATTAGTAATATTATCATATAACTTTAACACATCATGCAAATCATCCCCCTGCATCGCTGCCTCAGGGACCCGAATCAAGATCAATCCACATCCACGCAACATATGTACGTATTGATACGATTGATAGATGTGACATGTACAGCGTATACTTAGTATACTTATACTTATATCGATTACGATTACAAATACATTATTTATGTACTCTATTGTTGTATAATGTGCAAATGAATGATCCCATCATTCCAAACCAAATCTTACCAACCCAGCTTTGCAAACCTGGCCAATCATGCAGCAACGCCGGACACCCAACGCATTTCGTTTGCATCGTGGTCCGAAGCGCTAAAACACAGGTTCTTCACCATCCCCAGCAGACATCGCTGCTTCTCCGGCTAAAATCGCATCAGCTCCCGGAAGAGCTTTGAACATGTTCCTGGCCTGAACTCGATCCTGATGGGAGATGAACGCCACACTCGAAGTCATACCGTGATCAATTTTTGTAGGATAGGAGTTGCCTTTCTGGAGCCAAGCCACAAGCGTGCCTAATGGCCTGCCAGAACTACGGGGGCCCGCTTTGCAAGTTCGGAATTTGCGACAATCTCCAGGATGGCAGCGGCAGGTAGCCCCCATGGACTGGGATCGGGGATAGTAGTGGATTTCCCCAATACCCCCGGGCAACGCAACAATGACTTCTGTCCCAGATCTTCCACCCGCTATGCGATCCTTCGCGAGTCTAACAAACGCAGCATCACCATCCCCATCTGAAGGTGGTTCCACTATAGGGACATGCGGCACGTCGGCGATGTCCTGGCTGGTGAAAAGCAAATCGACCGCTAGGCCAAAACAACAATGACTATGCATTTGGGTGTGACTTTTAAAATTAATGCTACCACCGCGGCCGCAGCCATCATAATATTTTATTGATATTGATAGCACTAATTAACATGTTGTCTCGTTAATTATGATTATCAATAGTGAATCAAGAATGAGCACAAGTAACATACTATCATAGTATCATAGAGCATCAAATATATATGCAAACAGGACTTCGGACAGACCCTTGCAATGGTTGACCGAATGTGGGTTTGCTTTGTACTTGTACATTAAACATTCATGTCAGGTATATATGACAATTGGACCGAACATTAGCGCAATGAACCAGGCAGTGTTAAGGCAAAAACATGACCAAATATGTTAAACTTAGTCAAATAAGCTAAAATTGGTCAAAACCTGGTGAGATCGGGTAAACTTGGTCAAAACCTGGTCAGAATAGCTAAACTTGGTCAGATCAGGTAAGCTTGGTCAGATCGGGTCGGATTAGCTAAACTCGGTCAGATCGGATTAAACTTGGTCAGAACAGGTAAACTTGGTCAGATCGGGTAAACTTGGTCAAAACTTGGTCAGATTTGCTAAACTTGGTCAACACCTGGTCAGATCGGGTAAACCTGGTCAGATTGGCTAAACTTGGTCAAAACCTGGTCAGATTTTCTAAACTTGGTCAGATCGGGTAAACTTGGTCAAAACCTGGTCAGATTTGGCAAATCTGACCAGGTTTTGACCAAGTTTCAGAAATCTGACCAAAATAAGTGTAAACTGATTTTTTTTGGGACCAAAATAAGTGTAGATCAAGTTTTTTTTGACCAAAACAAGTGTAACCAGGTCAGATTTTTGGTGACAAATAAACTTGGTCAAAACTTGGTCAGATTTTGCTAAACTTGGTCAGATCGGTTAAACTTGGTCAAACCCTGGTCAGATCGGTTAAACTTGGTCAAAACTTGGTCAGATTTGCTAAACTTGGTCAGAACGGGTAAACATCGGGTAAACTTGGTCAAAACCTGGTCAGATTTGCTAAACTTGGTCAGATCGGGTAAACTTGGTCAAAACCTGGTCAGATTTGCTAAACTTGGTCAGATCGGGTAAACTTGGTCAAAACCTGGTCAGATTTTCTAAACTTGGTCAGATCGGGTAAACTTGGTCAAAACCTGGTCAGATTTGCCAAACTTGGTCAGATCGGGTAAACTTGGTCAAAACCTGGTCAGATTTTCTAAACTTGGTCAGATCGGGTAAACTTGGTCAAAACTTGGTCAGATCGGTTAAACTTGGTCAGATCGGGTAAACTTGGTTAAAACCTGGTCAGATTTTCTAAACCTGGTCAGATCGGTTAAACGTGGTCAAAACCTGGTCAGATTTGTTAAACTTGGTCAGAACGGGTAAACTTGGTCAAAACTTGGTCAGATCGGGTAAACTTGGTCAAAACTTGGTCAGATTTGCTAAACTTGGTCAAAACCTGGTCAGATCAAGTAAACTTGGTGAGATCGGGTAAACTTGGTCAACACCTGGTCAGTTTGGAGTTAACTTGGTCAGATGGGTTAAACTTGGTCAAAACTTGGTCAGATTTGCTAAACTTGGTCAAAACCTGGTCAGATTTGTTAAACTTGGTCAGATCAAATAAACTTGGTCAAAACTTGGTCAGTTTGGAGTTAACTTGGTCAGATCAGGTAATCTTGGCCAAAACCTGGTCAGATTAGCTAAACCTGGTCAGATCGGATTGAATTGAGTCAGAACTTGGTCAGTTTGAAGTAAACTGGGTCAACACCTGGTCCACAGTTCAATCAAAGAGTAAAAAAATCCAAATCAACATGGGTGGCCTGGCCTGAAGTCATTTAATGACGCCACGCTTTGCTTAGCACCCTAATTTGTAAGCTTGTGATTGTGATCAACTGTTTGGATGTTTGCAGATTTTCACTACTACCCTACCCCTAGCATGATTTGTACTTTATCAACTAAGTTGGAACCCGGGACCGGAATTGTAAATCATCAATCATCAATCATCCAATAATGAGCTGCCAGTGCGCATAGGTAGACTAACTGCGGCACGGCGTCCAATGGTTCTTGTAGACTTACGTTTTGCTTCCATTTCAACCGACACAAAAACCACCATTGGTTCCGTCAGGGCTCATGTCACACACACCATACACACACACACCAGCCATACAGTGACATACATTACAACATCCCGTTGAATCCGTTTGAATCACACAGTCCTGGTCCTGATCCGGCACAGCCAAAGCTGGAATGTTTGCCGCACCGGCAAGAGGGTTGCCATCCTGCAAAGTCATCGGCGTATATTCCAAGGAATTGAATTGAAATCAACAACTCAACAAATAGTCAAAATGAACCTGGACTCCTGGACCTTGACCGAAGGTTTGCGTGACATATTAATGTTTGACTTTTGAATGAAGGCAAGGGAACACATCAGATACACTAGAAGGATCTTAGCCTGCTTGTATGAAATCCAAATGAACTGCTTCACTGCTGAAGTTGTAATATGTAATGTTGAGGATTGAGGATTGCAAGCAACTGACTGACTGACTCTGAGACTCTCAGTCTTAATTATATTTGCAGCCGTGCATTTCATGATGATAATTGAAAATGTTCATATAATCGTCATGGGGCCCCGCCCCACATCATTTGCTTTCATCAGCAAGTCCTGCTCCGCATCAGCTGCTTTGTCCCCGTGTGGCGCCTGGCGGACACGCGTGGAACAAAAATCAAACGATTATCTGATAATCCGGCTGGTTGGACTCTGACTGAACGAACTAGAATTTTCTCAGAGTACTGCTGACACTGACAATATGTTCATATCAATACTTGACATGGAATTCTTACATAAGGATTCATGATTGATAAATGAAATCATACTCAAGGAACGCGACAGGGAACACTAAAGCACTAAGATGAGAAGCAGCAATTCAGCAATTACACAATTATTGCAAAACCAGGTAACCAGTTAACCAGTTGTTCAATAAGGCTCCAGGCCCCAGATTTCAAATGTGGATTCAAACATTTCACAAACGTTGGGAGATGTCAGGCAAAAATGTCAGATCCAATTGCATCAGAATGCATCACACCACCTGGCACAGCCACCCCTGCCCTAGAACCCATAAAGCTCGAATATGGCCTGCTGAGGGGGCGCGCTTTCGCTGGAGGGATCCTGGCAAGGGGCAATTTCACTGTGCATTCAAGCGTGAAAGGATGAAAGGGAAACAATCAGTCATCAAAGAGTGTCCCTCAAATCAAGGTACCCAATTTGACATTATTTGACTCATTTGGGCCATTTGGGCATTTGACATCTCGACTCGAATTCGAGTATAATGAAAGTCCTGGTGATGAGTCATTAGGCAAACTGGCAAACACCAACTTCTTTGCGTCAATGTTTGGCTGGGGGAATTCTTGCAATAAGAAGAACAAACTTCAAAACAAACCATTGGTAGCGGTGGTACAGGTAGTACTTGATACTTACACCATGCACCCTACCGACTAGTCGAAGCCACTTTTGCGACGAGGCCACCACATAATGTTCGTGCGGGCAAGGCAGCTGTGGAAAACCGATCAATTTCTGATCATTTCAGATTCCAGCCTGCCATTGCAAAAGTTGCCAAGCAATTGCTACCCAACAGCAGCACTTGGATTCCAAGGCTTGGAAATTAAATGGAAAAAATTCAAAAATTTCCCACATCAATCCTCACAAACCACCAGCTCGTACTCCATGTTGTCATCCTCCACCTGCCTCTGCCGTGCCGGCATTGCCTTTGGTGGCACCGGCATTGCCTTTGGTGGCACCGGCCTTGCCTTTGCCCTTGGTGGCACCGTCCTCGGTGGCGTGACTGGCGCCACCTTGAAGTTCCCCTTCCGCCACGGCGGAATGGCTTGGGATTGCTCCGGCTTCTTGAGCTCCTTCAGCACCGGCTTCTTCTTCGGCACCGCCACTTCCGTCTTCTCCGGCACCGCCACTTCCGGCTTCTCCGGCACCGCCCCCTCCCTCTTC
>VSDK01002455.1:485338-503571 GCA_009767595.1 Symbiodinium kawagutii | reverse complement strand
ACAACAACAACAACAACAACAACAACAACAACAACCACAACAGCAACGACAACAGCAACGACAACCACAACGTCAACCACAACAATCACAACCACAACCACAACCAAAACAACAACAACCACGACCACAACCACAACAACAACGACAACAACAGCCACAGCAACAACCACAACAATCACAACCACAACCACGAAAGCAACCAAAACAACAGCAACAACACCAACACCAACACCAACACCAACAAAAACAGCACCACCACCACCACCACCAACAACAACAACAACAACAACAAGAACAAGAAGGATGACAACCACAACAACAACAGCAACGACAACAGCAACGACAACCACAACAATCACAACAACAACAACAACAACAACAACAACAACAACAACAACAACAACAAAAACAACCACCACCACCACCACCAACAACAACAACCAACAACAACAACAACAACAACAACAACCACAACAACAATCGCAAAAACAACCACAAGCACAAAAACAACAGCAGCAATCACAACAAGCACGAAAATAGCAACAACAACAACAACACCTACAACAACAAGAACCACTTCAATAACATCAGCGGCAGCAATCACAACAGGCACAAAAAACACGTCAACAAAATCAACGACAACAACAGCAACCACAACAAAAACAACCACACAAGTAGCAGCCAAAAACGAACAATCGCAACCAACACCCACGACTGTGACGCGCTTCTCTGGGTGTCCGCTGCACAAATGCCCAAGGCAGCTGAACATGTCACGGCGTCTGCCTTGAGCATTGGGCACCGAAGGGAAGCAGCGATGACTAAGCATGGCTAGTGCAATGGCGTTAGTGCCCTTGTAATGTTCATTACCACTATTAATGATTATTGGCAATTTTTTTTGCAAATGCTAGTGGTTGTTAATGGTATTGGTTGATCATTGGGTCATCAACAGTGGCAATAATCACTACCAATAATCTTGATAATAACCATCCAGAAGGGGTGAAAGTTACCAATAATTATTCTCAATGGTGAATGCCATAGTGAAACACATCTTGGGAGTGATTCTATGAGATTCAGGTTGTTGGCCATCAATGGGTGACCATGCTCAATGTTGATTTGCTTGTGGAGTCCAAAAAACTGAGCCATCAACCAAAATCAGTACACATCAATTATTACACCATATAAATGTGATGGCTCATTTTATCAGGGTTAACCGTTAGCCATGATTCTGCCTAAAGCGATGTGATTATATACCGTTATATGGCTGTTCACAAACCGTATTGACTATCATTATCAACAGTCACTTGTTGGTCACCATGATGGTGCCGGGTAATGATTGCCTAACAATTGCTTGTATTAATCCTGTTTTTTATTTAGTGATGGTCAATGGTTAACAGTCCTGATGGTGAAGAGTTGCGGTAGGCAACTAACCTATGTACTGGCTGGTAGACGGTTTAACCTATGACGGCTTAAAAACTCATATCCTATGATATGATCACAAGAATACCGACCAGTACCAGCAGTGGTAGCCATAAACGGGCTACAACAAGTTTTTGAACAAGCTGCTCCGTGGTGGCTGACGTTTGGTGGCATACGAATTTGTGAACTTGGCTGATACAGTAGCAAGCAACCAATGTTAAGCAGCAGTGATGGTGAAATAACAAGAATAATTGTTCACCAGTGGTGCTGCCATAAATACACCATTGGTAAATGACCAACATAAGTTCGTATGCAAAAGAATCATAAATCGTCAAACAACGGGTATCCGTGCCTGAAGCAGCCGTAGACTCTGCAGATGGTGCAGGTGCGGCCCCGAATGGAGTTGCTGATACCCATCCATGCCCAGCAATGTCCAACAATGCCCAACATCTGCTGCTCACAGCGCAACAAATGATGCCTATTGACAGTAGTCACCATTGAAGGATATAGAATGAGGACGCAAGTCAATGACAAAGTGACTGGAGCAAAGTTCAAAAGTAAGAAAACAACGGGTGATAGTCCACACTTTGCTTATACTCTTCCGTCGCATCTTCCAAGTGTGCAATCTGCAATTTGAAACTTTATTCACTTGCAGAAGAATAAAAACCCTGTGAAAATTAGCAACCAAAAACACCGCTACTCTCATCATGGTGGTGGCTGTGGGGGTGGACCAAGTCGTTGGGCGCCGTCCCAAAAAAAAGTACCCCCCCTGTCTGGAAGATCTGTTTGATTAAAAGTTTGATGCAAACGATTTGGATACTCCTGGTAGCTCCAACTGGCTCCCCTTTAATATTTAAAAGGACTGGAGCAGGATACCCTTAGCTCCAAGCTCCCTCCTAACCACCAGCCAGAGTCATGGCCACATCCACGCCTCCTCTGTGCACTTCAAAAGGTGCACCGCCAAAGGCCACACGCCTGTGACGTGAACCGCCCAAGGGCTTTGAAGTGAAAACCAGTTGGGCTGCACGTGGGTGGTGAACTTGCAAGCATCATAATCTGGTTGGTGGTTTCAACCCCTATGACCCTAAGAGAAATATGAGTGAAAAAGCCAACCATGTTTGAGCACTAGTGAGAATGCAACAAATTAAAACCACCAACCAGTAACCAAAGCCAATGATGAGTTGCCGATTGGTTCAACCAACTTTTGGCTGCTGACTATAGATACTGATTACTCCACCAGGAACATACCGAGCAACTTGAATGATTGGTTGGAGTTGGAACTGGGACCTCTACTGCGACCTTGATGCTACACTGCACCCTCCTGCAACCGATGCAGAATGTATATAGATCTACAATAGGTATACCGGTATACCGACATAGTTCAGGTAAACCACGCAAAGAGAACTTACTTCAAGGAAAGCTACTGAGAATCAAAGTTGGCTATTCAGAACAGTTTCTAAGTCGTATACGCAAGAGAACTTATGTCTAGTTAAGGATTGGCAAGCGCATGTCTATAGGTAATAACAGGTACCATAGATATAAATATAGATACACACACATATATATATATATACATATATGCATATATATTTGTACCATGGAGTGGCTGATGTGGATTGGACTCAAGACACCAAGATCTCTTGTGATCTTTGAACGTCTTCGTTTGAGTCAAGCGCCTGTGCCCTTCGCCGGGTGGCGCCATCTGCGGCTGTTCATAGCCTGCCCGGCTCGCTTTAGGGCACCGTGCCTGGTGCTCCATCCATCGATCCAAAAGTACTGGTGGCTGAAATGCCATTGAGCGCTCCCTCTTGGAGCAGCTTCTGCGCCTCGGCGATGGAAAAAAAAGGAAGAAACACAACTATATACAACTTAGATTTAGATATTACCTATACAATGTTAATCAAATTTAATCAAGATATGGTCGTTGAGCGTGTTTCTGCTTGAAACTTTCTACCCGCCCAACTCTTCCCCCATGCTATCTCTTGCTTTTTTCCAGCGAGATTACATCTGCCAATCCTCCGGAGCCGTTGCTCCGAAAGATCCGAAGGCCGAAGGCCCTCTATCCACAGGGAATCCTGAACCTCAGCGTATCTCAGCGTGCTACGAGGTGATCCATGGCCCCGCTGAGTTCGATTGGTCCATGGCTGTGGCTGCACTTCAGGCTTCGCAACGTCCAAGAGCGCCAGCCCCAGTCGAGGCGCAGCCCTGATGGCTTGTGCTTGACGACATCACCTTCAAGGATGACTTCAAAACAGCAAAGACTTGAGGATCTAAGACATGAAAAACGTTGAAAAACCCACATGCCACACATGTTCTGACAACCCCTTCCCAATTCCTCAACATGAGTTTGAGAGGTTTGGTCATATCGCTGTCTTTTTGCTTCACTGCACAGCTCCTAATCCATCTGAATCCATCTCTATCCATCTCTTGCTGCCCATTTCTCTGTTGAGTCCCACTTGGACCACAGCATTGCTACTGAGTAGTGCTCATGGCCATTCCCACAACAGGTCAGCCCACAGGTCCCTCCATGGCACGTCGGCTCCACATCGCTCCTCTGATGGGCCACGGCAATGATCACTGCACCGTCGCCATGAGTTGAGAAATGGCCGCGTCGTAACCTTAGGGTGTCACAAGGGGATGGCAGCCCTCGCGGCTCCTTGGTCACGATTTCTACTCGTCATGACGATCGAATTTGAGATGACCCGTGACACATCCTCATCACCACATCGCTCGGTAACATTTCAAGTCTTTATTTGTAAACAGTTGATGATCTATCTCAGGCCATGGAGTTCTATGGGAGTTCTCAGCTGCTACCTTGGCTCTGCCCAGAAACAGGACTGGTTCGGTGTGAGCTTCAGCTCCGACATTTTCGCGAAAAGTTGTTGAACCACTGGCCACTGAGAGGACTTTGAACCTGGAGATCAACATGGATCAACCCACCAAATCACCTGACAAACTGATACAAGCTGCATAATTGCCGTGGTACTGAGATACATTGATATACCCAATGAGCCATGTGTAGCCATGCCACGCTACACAATACATCACCCAAACTCACCATACGTGGTGTTTCTTCATACCTCGTCACCTGTCAACTCCGCAGCAGTTCAGGGTTCATAGAGATCACCAGCTACTGGGCTTGGGGTGAGCCGTGGTTGGCATATCCCAAAATGATGGTTGGCTGTGTCAAAATTCACAAACACGAGCCTGGTTGCTTGGTGATACTCTTTACATCATCTTTTGAGGGAGCAAGCAGCACTTGGATTGGTGCTTTATCACCAGTTGGGCTCATGTTTGCAGCGAGGCACAGCAGGAGAGCAAAGCACCGAAACAAAACACATCTGGCGACAGTTTCCTCAGCTTCACTCGCGCGAATAGATTCTATGAGCTCATGCCAGTCATACAGTCACACCAGTCGTACTGGGGAATCATGGTCTGAGGGGCACCACCACAGGGCCGCATAAAGCTTGACTGCCAAGCCCTACACCTTTTGGACCGAATGCATCAGAAATCACTTTGTTCATGTTCAAAAGGAGCCAAACTTTTTGCAGCGGTCCCTGCACCCACACCCACACAAACACAAGCGAATAATGGGGCGCAACACGAGCCGTGGTGGGATGGACTTGCTGTGTTCTTATTCAGTAAGTAGTAGCGCTAGTAGCAGCCACGGCAGCAGTGGTAACAGTAATAAGCATCAAAATGATAGCAATAGCAGTGGTGGTGGTGGCAATGGTATGTAGTCGAAGCGGTAATGGTCATGGTAGTAGCAGCAGCAAAGTCGCCGTGGCCATGGTGGCAACAGCAACAAGAGACAGCTTAACTAGGGGCCGCTGAATCTGTTTCCAGGCTCTCCGAGGACATTTCCTGAAGAAGAGCTATGGCCCTCTGCCAAGGCGTGTGGGAGGTGATCAGCGAAGTGTAGCTCAACCTGAGTCGCAGCTTGGCTAACTTGACACTCTGCAGTCCTCATTTGGACTTCGCCCTTGCTGCCAGTGCTACATAAAGTTTAGAAGGGACAAACCGTTGGAATTCTGGCCTCATCATAGAAAATAGCCCAAGATTCATTACTCCATACGTCCACATCCAACAGGTTCCAAGGCAAGGAGCAGCCCTAGTTGTTGTGCGGGGTTTCCGGCATTCCATGGCATTCTGTATCCTGGCATCATGTACTTACTCCCTGGCATGGCTGGAGCTGGTTTCTTGGCCTTGAAAAGCTGATGCGGATCGCCAACTATAAAAGCCATCAGCATCCAGAAGCAACCCAGAACAACCACAATGATTGATCATTGATCGTGATTACTGATAGTGATGGATGGCTGGTCATGGTTCATAACAAGAAGGGTAAATAGCAACAAACAACAAACAACGAACACCACCACCACCAACAACAACAACAACCACCACGACCACCACCACCACCAACACCACCATACCAAAACAGCAAAAACACTACCAACTGCTTCGCGGTGTTGATTTGTCCGTGCAGCTGTGTGCCTATGACTGTTGCTCCAAGCACCTTTGGTGTTGGTCCGGGGTCGGAATTCCAGGAATTCCAAGGTGCTTGTCACTGCGTTCCATTCTATGCATCTCTTGGACAGTTGTGGCATGAACATCCATAAGCTACGGTACATTGGTACATTCGGTATGAATTAGTTAAGTGAAGCGACGCTTACTCGGCTGGTGTTGAAAAGTCTGAGGACACGGCCCATGCCAGATCCACTCTGAAGGTTCAACAACCAAAGCAACCAGTTGACTTAGCGTGATTGGTCACACATCTGAAACAATTCAGCCCAGAAACGCTTCAATAACACACACACACGTATATATATATATATATATATATACATTGTTTATTTAAATATCAGTATATATAGAGAGAGAGAAGCCAAAATTCATGAAGAAACACAGAGAAAAAACCGGTAGGCATAGATGAACAATATTCTTGTAGAGAAATGCTTAAATAACAATTCAGCAAAACAGGTCTGGGACGTCTTTTGATCTTGGGACAGCTCTTGCGTCCAGCCACACATCCGGAACCGTTGAGCTTTCTTTCATCCTTGGTTCGTTTCTCGAAGGCACTCACAGCCCATCTGAAGGAAAACGGAAATGGGTTCACAATTGCTATCCTCAATTGATAATCTTACTTCTTGGACAATTCAAATTCTGATTGACAAATTACACGTGTAATTATGAAAGTAGCTGATGGTTCAAAGCCAAATGGCTCCACGGGAATCACAAAAACAAAGATGTATGGAATATGGAATCTAAAACATTTGGTGGCCTGAAAAGTATACGTACTCAAGTGACTCTACTCTACAACATTTTTGCAGCCAATCCTCACTCCAGCATCCTCATCCTCGACAAACATACATGTGATGCCACACGCTTCACAATGGGCACTCTTCAATGTCAGCGTAGCATGTTTACCGTGTTCGTCATTTGTCCTTGAAATCAATATAATATCCAGGAATTTTGCTGCGGTTGCTCATTGCCATGAGCATAAAACCGAGCAATATATGTTTAGAAAACAGCATATCCCCCTATTAATACCTGACAAACACTTGAACATCTGTGAACATTTTTGAACACCCATTGGAGCAGCAACATTGGGAATCTGCCAACACTGCCCAGGGATGAGACCTCCAACTGGCTTCACCATGCATTTCCGCGTTCGGTTAGCCAGGATAGGCCCAAATCCACCACTGCAGGGTCGAGAGGGTTGGAGTACTCTAGTGCTCCTAAATAGGGTAGCACCGGGGAGAGAAGGAACCTCAAAAATTTGACAATGATCACTTATGAGTTATTCTTATGAGTTATTATGAGCCACAAACATTATCCAAAGATGACTGCCCAGTGTGCCAATCGCTGCTCACTCTTTTCAAAGCATCTGTGGGAGACCCCATCTGTGGAGCTGGGGGTTAACCACAGAAAGTCTTATGACACGAGCCGGTCGTTGCCACCGAAAATCCGCTGGAAAAGGTGCAAGGCCATCTGCCACTCTCCCGCTTTGGCGCAAGCGTTCCTCAGCACTTCGTTGAGCTTGACATGGCCGGGGGAAGCCAATCTAATGGGAGCAGCTGTGGAAACAATTGGACATGATGTGAGGTGCAGTCAGGTTGGTGCTCTAATACTTTTCTTGATGGTTGCAGTAGGAAAGTGTGGAATATATATATATATGTATATGACGTGGATGGCACCGGCAGTTCAGGTGCGAACCTCCATGGGAAGTTACACCTCCCATCACCTCCCTAGGGTCATTGACGACTTTCTCCAAACCAATGATTTCTGACGGTTTTCAAAACACCGCCACCGCTCAGTTTTCTGAGTAAGGTGGCCATCCACAAAATCAACGGTGCCCAAAACATCAATGGGTTCCAACGCCTCAGCTGCCATGGCCAAGCGGTCCAGCTACATGCTTCCTACTGCAACTCCTGGCCATTGAAAAACAGCTTGCGCTGGTACCCCGCAGGGCCCCATGCCGGGCATTCGCCACATAAAATCTAAGTCACCTCAAAGCCTCAAGACTCAACCACCATGGGACATCATCACTGGTAGCATCCGATGACTTTATCCGTGCAGCTGAGCTTCATGGAAGTATTGAAGCTCACAGCATCTGGCACCACTGCGACGCGGCTCCCCCACTCGACCGGAAGGGGATCCTTCATGAGATGCAATGCGTATGGCCACTGCAAGCCCACTGAAAATGAACTCAACATCGTGTTGTAGAACACCTGGGCGGTTGCCACTCTTCCTCAGGGGTCCCTTGATCATATTTACTAGCAATCAGGGCCCCTTGATAGTAAACAAGGGACTATGTACTGTATAAATAAACAAAAACAGAATCACATATTATGTATATATGTACAGCGACAAATGAGCACAAGCGATGGCATACCGTATCACTGCTACTTTTGTCCCCAGAATGGGTCCACAACAAATAGGGTTACAATATGTTGCAATGAGACACCGCGGTGCTAGAAACTCAACAAACCATACCCTATGCTTCCAGCATACTGTGATAGTAGGTAACCAGCTGGTTTCTACAATTGTTGTTTAGGGTTAGTTACCTTATAAAGGCAACAGGAAGGGTAGGGACAGTCGACGCAAGCTGAAAATGAAGGCAAACCAAACGTCCGGCGCTAAGGATAGTTATTAACCAACAATCATCAGCATGGATAATTATATAATGATTGTGATTTTTCAAAAGACATTTTCATGATTTTCAGAAACGACTCATCGGGGACCCCAGTCTTCAAATCCCAGAATGATCAATGAATCCATCCCGCACCCAAAACAAAAAAAACAAACAAAGTGTGGGATGATATGCACACAATCATCCCAATCGTCATCATTTTTGGGAAATAAGGCATGTATAATACGTTCCAATTTCAGGCTTTTTGGTATCCAACTCTTTGATGACTCACCCGAACCAATGGACCCAACTTCCTTTGGCAGTTCAGGGTTCCATGATATGCATCCAAACAATCCCCAAAAAATGACGGAACTATGGAACTACTGGCAATGATCCAAGGCGCGTTGTCTCCCTACCCCAACCACCTCGCAGTCAGTCAGGCAGCCAAATCTGAAGAGAGATTTTGTCGATCAAACGCCTCCGCCAAGCAAAAACTCATCCACCACGGTCCGCTGTGGTCGCAACATGCCTTGGGCCAACCAAAACCATTGCGCTGAATGCTTGAAAGAATCGGGAACAACATCTATGTCGCTGTCAGCTTGGTGTAAAAAGAGGGATCTCTTATTGATCTCCTTGTTTTCCGGACCAATGCTGCAGTTGTTTATCCTCGTGATTGGACATCACAGCCTCAGCAGTGCTGGCAGCTTGCACTGATCGTCGAAGTCACGGTGACTGCATCCTTACTTTGCCAAGCAAATGGGAAAACTGCAACCACATGTCACATGAAGGCGAACACCTGGGAACATCCGTACACACACCTGCATACGCTTATGCACCTCTACGCACAAGACCTACATCATGCACATGCACACACAAAAAATATATGTACTGTATATTATATTCAAAGGTTTAAATAAATAAACGTGAATTTATCTAGTATGTATCTATGCATTCTATTTGTCGACATTTCAAACTGAATACAGCTGATGCGCTACAGAAACAATCATACCTGCATACAAGAACTCTGCATATGCAAACACGACATGCATATACAAATCATGGGTGCCTCTTTAAGGGTGGCAATTGAAAGTTTGAACTAAAAGACCAACTTCATCAAAAACCAGCAAGCACTTTCATGGAGGCACTATAGACTATATAGTGATCTAGTGATAACAACTATCACAGTAGCTAAGATTCCCCTCAATCTTCTGCCAAAAGCATTCACACCAATGGTTGCACAAGTTCGACGCCAAAAAAGCTACTTTCTCGCAGATCTCTCAGTATGATCGAGGTGGATCACAGGGAGGTTCCAGAGCCTTTGTGCAGGTCACTGGAACGACCGCAAGAGGAAACCGAACCCCAGCAAACTCTTCTGTAGCATCCACCTCCTACGATCAATATCTATCAATCATCACAAGCTTTCGCAACTGCTCAGCTGTGTTTCTTCCACATGTAGTTGTTACCGCACTCAACATGGCTTTTCCAGTTAGCAGCTCACCTGCACCCATCGGAGCAACCGCTGCAAAGGACGAGTTTCTGGTGCAATGTGCTGAGTGTTGAGCACGGTCCACAGCTCCAAGGATTGAAGCCATTGGCCCTGGCAGTCATGGCAAGTCCCTAGGCTTCTTGGAGCCCGAGCCATAGCAGCCATGATCAGCCACGAGCGGTGAACTAGTCTTGTGGTGTCGAGATATGTCGAGTGTGCCTTAAACGCTATTAAAACCAGCCATAGCTAGTCGACTATGAACCACCTGACGTTTTTTGAGCAGTGGGCCATGGGCGCGGCTTGTGACAGTCAATCAACAAGCAAGTAGGCCCAACCGGGCAGGGACTGATCATTTAGATCCAGCGTGGGCTCGGTGATGATGGATGCTTAAGCAGAGGTGAAGAACGGTACCCTGCCATCACGATTTATGCTTAATGGTTAGAAATGCTTTGTCACATAGAATTGTTCATTACATGTCCCAACCATCCCCTCTCAAAACCAAAAAACACGAGATGCAGCAGTTGGAAATAGTCTGAACCTGAGCTTGTGAAAAGAAGAGCATCTTCCATGCACAGATGATTACTTTTCTTGGCAAACTTTTAAGGTGCCCGTCCATCCGCATCTCAAAACTACGGAATACATTCTGCTTTCTGAGCCTGCTTTGGCTCAAACATGTCATACTGACCTATGAATCTAACAAGTTCAGTTCCTGTGGCAAAAGACTTGTGAAAATAATTCCACTTCACCATGCCTGCCAATCCTTCGAAGTGAGTAACATTACGGACATCATTGGTACCGGAAATCTTGGATGGATGGGTATGATAACGCCAGCTGTGCAGATTCATCCACACCATAATCATGCAAGAGCTGGATAGCTACAATAACACACACACACACACACACATATATATATATATATATATATACCAATATATAACAAATATAAAAATGACCCCTCACATTCCTCACCATTTGGTTAGGGCACTCCTGGTATCTCCAGCTCGCTCCCCCATTAGACGGGTAGAGCGGCACACCTCCGGCTCCCAACCCCTCCCAGCCAGTTGAGCATTGAACCACTGTACTTGCCATGCTGACCATCCGGTGGCGCCGACTTGGTGACAAGCTTCTGCGAGATCGCAGCAGGTGATTTCCGCATTGTAGTGTGCGACACCTAAAGTGGCCGCAGGATCGCCGGACCACACATCCAAACGGATTTAGCAGGTCTTGTACGCATACATCACATGCACTCCCGGAAGAGATTGAAAGTCATAATGCTTGTTCTGATTGGTTACTCTCAATGGTTAATCATTGATGGCTAATGCTATGGTCCCAGGAGCTAACAGCTTGACCTTCCCTTTTAGAAGGGTTGGATGCTTTTCTGTTGGGAAATCCTGTTGGTAGAGGGTCAAAGGGTCTATGTTGGTTTCCAACGGGGTATCAATACGCCGATGCGTTTACATGAGCCAGTTGCCCCAGAATTCTTGCAGAGATGTCCATATACTGAACTGTCGCCAAACTGGTTCACATGCGACACCAACGCTGTATATATGCAAACGCAAGAGCATACGTTCAAAGGTATTCTCATACATCTTCTGACATTGAATTTGCATCTAGTTTCCATCGTCATGTAACCTAGGAATCCGCCACAGTTTCCGACAGTAAGATTTACGGAAAACTGAACTAGATTTTGGAAAAAATGCCAGGAACATGCTACCATGTCTATAAATGTTGATGACCGCCACAAAAAATGGAACAGAATCCCTGTAAGCAAATGGAAATTCTGCCTGGTGCTGCCAACCCCAATTCCTGGCTGAGCTGCTTCGACGTATGCTGGCACTATCCATCTCCTGGCGCTGCGCTGCACTTTTGTGGGCTATGAGGTTCGCGGAATTCGTTGGTAAATGCGTGCAACATCGAAGGCTGTAGGTAAAAGGTTTTGCACCACAAAATATACTTCTCAGAGGTTGGCAACAAAAGATAGAGGTTGCTATTTACTGAAAATGTTCATTCAGAAGGTGTTGTAAATAATCTATGTCCGTGCTTTGAATGAACACTAAGATTGTGTTTGATAGGAATTCTGATAAAAGGTTCAGTTAAGGCATTGTTCCAACTGGAACGTGAGCTACTTTTTCCGCTCAAACGCTGTTGCTTACGCCATAGCCCAGGATTCAGGATACTCAAAGAATCGCGAGAAACAGCGCTTAGGTGAAGGGAAACAACAATTGTAAAAAATGCAAAACGGGTGTGACTTGGCAATCTAATCTCGTAACCACAACGAACAAGTGAGAAGCAGCATGGAATGCGAGTGCTTACGGCCACAGGCCCCTGTTCTTCAGCCACTTCTTTTGTCCCAAAACCAAGCCCCTAGATGGGAAGTGCAACGATCATGTGGGAGGTGTACGACACGGTGAACTCCGGGCGGCAAAATAATCAAGGAACAAATATGTGTGAAGCAGCAACCACCAGTTTCAGAAGCGATAGCGGGTTGTCCTACAAATTCTCTCCATTGCCTGGCCATCAGAAATTGAATAGTGGAAATTTACCAAACAATTTCACCTCATAGGTGTTGTGTACGAGCTCTCTCTTGCCTTTTTCACCGGACACTCTGGGCAAGTCTTGCCTCCATGAAGGACAATGCTTGTTGCCATTGGGAGCCTTCTGAACCTCAGTGGCTTGTGGGTTCCTGTCGTTCTTGTTGATTATTGCTGTCAATGTCTCTGCTGCTGTTGTTGTTGAAGTTGTCGAGGTTGTCGCAAAACAAGAAACATATGGAAAAAAATCGCATGAATCCGTGACATCTATACATCTGAAGCCACGGTGGACATCGGTGGAGGAGCGGTCTGCCGAGGTAGCCATCCCACATATTGAGGAAAATAACAAGTACCTGAGAAGTACCGGACAAGAGCTAGGGTTTCCATGGAAGCTGGTGAGTGAGCGAAAAAAGAGAGGGAGAGAAAGAGAGAGGGCGAGAAAGAGAGGAAAAGGAGGTGATCTGGATCAGGATGGCAGGAAAAACAGCAGGCCGCAGTTTTCTTTGCAGCTTTGCGGTATGCGTAGTATGCGGCGTCGGGGCAAAGCAGTGTGAATGATGGGGAGGGATGAAACATGCAAATCTAAAGTCAAGTTGCGGGCGAGAATAGTGGAGAATTGACAGAAGGAAGAACAAATTGATTCCGGACTGCCAGCGTGAAGGGGCAACAAGTGGCATCTGCGTGGCAAGTGGTCTATGAAATGACCGCCTGAACATGCTTTTACAGAATCCACCACAAACACCTTTCTACCCCTTCGCTATCCTCCACAAAGCGTAGTACTCCTTTCTCCACCTTGCTTCCTCATCCAGAAAAGCTCCACACAAACAAAAATTGAACCATGTCAAACCTCCACCCTTTTCGCCCTAACCTCAACGTTTAGACGGTCCAGCAGCAAGCTCACACCCCTGTTTACAACGTTTTGGCCACCTGAGCAGCAAAAAACAAATTGCAGGCCTTTCCTCCTGCCAGGCTTCGGAAATGGCTAAAACCCTCACGTTTTACAATTCTTTGGTGTAAATACCACTAGCTTCTTGCCTGGACGTGCCAAAAGAGACCCAACAGCTGACTCCTGACTCTAAACGGGTTCGCTGGAAAGACTTTTACCTTGCCTGACAGCCGACAGCTGGTTGTTTCAAACCACAAGCCAAAATAAGCCAAACAATGAACACGATGATGACGCTCTGCTTGTGGTGATGACACCGGTTCTTATGACGCTCTGCTGCTGCTGCTGTGACTCCGATTCACCTGGCAGCACTGCCGAAGTCGTCCTGACTGCAGTCACACATGCCTTATCTCATCTGATCCCCTAATCACATCATGACATCTCAGAATATCTCAGATCACTCCATACAGGTGTCCCAGGTGTCCAGTAGGCAGGCATAGCAAGTAATGATTAATGACTATCTACCAGAAATATCCAGAAATAATCTCACAACAAAACATAGTTCCGAATAGAGCGACCCTGAACAAATCACTTGACCAAGGTTTATCTTGTGGCTCAAGTTGTCGGGGACCTTAGCCAGCAACGCATGTTGCGTGTCCATTGAACGCGATACCTCCAAACATAAGCTCCGCCCAACACTCCAATACATTCCAACATATTCCAACTACTCGAAAATCTCAAAAATGGCAGGTTGCGACTCCCTGTGTGACCGTGTCACCAGGCGGCATGTGCTGATAGCAGCCCCATAGCTCAAGTTGTCAAGCTTCACGTCGAACGAAGAGACCACATGGTGCAAAAACTGAAGGCCCATCTGCCATTGCGCAGTCTCCTGAAGCCGCTTGCCCCTCCACAACCCTCAAGTGCTTTCGGGTCTACCCAACAGTGGTGATTGCATGTCGGAATTAGCTTTGCTCATCCAGAACATTCTCACACACACACAGATTTCTGCGCAAGCATGCTGCATGTACTTCAAAAACAGCAAACTTGAAGTTGGCTAATTATTTGGTTCCCCTTGATGAGGAAGCATCTTCCGTTCATAAGGAATAGCCACGATTGAAAGACTGGACCATCCAAAGTTAGGCTAATCATCTGGTGTCCCCATCTCAAGCGTGTCCCTGATCTTGCAGCTCGAACAACCTAATGAAATCACAGTGTTTCTCACAACACGTGATGTTGTCTACTTGTCAATGAAATCTATACCTTGCATGTCAAACCCCGGGCCCATGGGGACCCTTGGAGCCCAACGTTTTCGTTGAAGAGATTGATGCCACAAAACAAATAATACCTTAGTATGTTCTTCTGATTTTGTTTCTTTCTCATCTCTGGCATGTCCGAACATCATATCCGTATGTTTTTACTTCTGGCGACTATTCCCATCAACAGTCATATCGGCTTCAATACATCTCAGTAGATGACAATCGTTGTTCCAGAACCCTATCTCCATTACAGTATCCTTCCGTCCCCTCCCTATCTTGACAATGCCTTCCGGGATCATTGTTGCCGTGGAAACATCATTTATCTTCATCACCCTCATTATCAACATGTATGATTTATGTTGGATAATGTTGGATATGTTCCTCTCATTCTTTAGCCGCTGCAACTACCCACTCAGTAACAACCACTATTCATCAGCATGGTCACAACGCCAGCGTGGCAGCAACCGGTCCCCAAAGACGTCAGCAGGATCACGTTGGGCACCACCGAGGCCTAGTTAAGCGGACGCCCGTCAGGTCGTTCATCAGCTTCATCACAGCCTCATACTCTTCAAATGTTTGGCTAAAGTAGTTTAGTATCATCCAAAGACTGGGTGTAGCAGTTTTGTATAATCAGTAAGTTGTTTTTTGCATAAGCCATCAGTGGACCTCTATGCAGTGATTCTGCTGATATTGGGAGGAAAAAACACACCCTTGGGGCGGCAAAAAACCTCTCAAGTAGTTTGGGTGGCTTAAGTTTCGGGTAGATCAGCCAATCCAAACTGGTTTAGTTGGCTAAGCATAATATCATCAGTAGTCAAGGATTTGTTGATAAACCAATGAGGAATGCGTTAAGCCTAACTAGTATCAATGGGTACTTGAAATAGTTCACTATACTTCACTGTAGTTTATGAGCATCGACAGCTTGAAGTTAAACATCAACATGAACCATTCCCAAACACTGTCCCAGTGATCATCACAGCCCTCCAACCATCATTTCTGTTCAGGATTGATCACTTGAAAACACCAATTCCTGGCACTCATGATCTGATTCCATGGAAAAATCTTTGCACTATCATCGAACCATCAGCCATCCAAGTTATAGAAAATCCCGTTACCAACGAATCTTGAGCCATCTCGAGCCATCTCAAGCCATCTTGAGGTCTAAATAGCCTAGAGCCCCACTCAACAATCCATGTCCATCTAGGATGGTGAATTTGTTACCGGCCGTTAAGGATGATGCAGGGATGGATGAGACGTTCTGAACCAGTATATTTCCGTTTAAAACCAAATGAAACTCTGAAACAGGCCTTTACGGTATACCTTAAAGAAACATGTTTTGAACTACTATAACCCCCTGTTGAAAAATGCTGCAGTTAAAGCCCTCTAGTCTATTAAAAATGCCGAAAAAAACGCAACAAATTTCGACATCCAAAGGATTCGACACCTGCGTCATCTCCTCCAGCACTTGCATCGGGGACAAATGGCCGCGGATCGCGCAGTGCAGCGCAGCCTTGTAGAAGGCTGGGGGTTCGATCCCGGTGCTTAGGGCCATGCCATTCCAACAAATATGTGTTTTAATGCACCAACTATGGAAATTGTTGGTAGATCACTTGTTTCTCTTGAACATATCGAACAAAAAACATGTCAAACCATGTTGAAAACCACCAACCAGTATATCAGCAATCTAAAAATGCTCAAAAGGAACCTATCTGCACGCGGTAAATGCCTATACAGCGTCAGCAATGTCGTAAAATACGCATAGTTGTGGCCGCACTGAGCGTAAAACAAGATTTGCCCAAACCATCCCAGACCTATCTATGATGACATTAGTTCCTCTCAATTGCGATAAACTTTGAACACAACACCTGGCAAAAATCTCAAGGAACAACAACAAAAAACACGAAACCATGAACCATTTTTTATCACACGCACACAAGCTTTCGGGAACAGCATGGCATTTCCGCAATAATTAGCGTATAACAGCGTATAACAACACTGGTTGTGTGAGTCAATAAGTTTATGAATCGAGTACCATGCTGCGGTGAAAATCTGAGAGGCAACCTGGAGGTCTGTCTTTGATAAGTGGGAAGGATCCCTGTGACTCGAGGTACGAGACATTACGAGACCCTTCGGATCATCGTTGTGATCGCTGACTCGCCCAGGGACGGTGTAGCTGAAGGCGTCAGGGGCGACCTCGCAGCTACACATTGTCTCGCGAAGAATGTGCAAACTCAGTTGCCATTGCGACGCTTCGTTGCATGCGTTGAGCACCTGAGCTGTTAAACGTTGGCATCACCGGTTGCCACCGTAGACATGTGCATTGTTTGCTGGTTTTGGCAACCATTGGTTGCGGCAAAACAAAGGGTGGCGGGGCCACATGTGAACCTGTCTAGCTTCTTTCATACTTCACCAGAAGGGCAGCAACAACAACTTGAATACCAGCAAAAAGATACAAAAAACATGCGTCTAGGTGAATCACATCAACAGTCAATGCAAATAGAAGTTCCGTGGAAATATATGTGAAAACGTGACATGGCTCAGCAGAAATCACCCCAAGGTCCAACGGCACGCTTCCAGCAACACCTTTTCAGCAAGAAAGGCTTGCAACATATCCCATGGGGCTGTCCAAAGGTTTAAGGACACAGAGTTTAGCAGGACCAAAATGGAACAAGTACATAGTGAACCAAGTTTGAAGCAGTGTCTACTAGGGAGATGTAGTGTGACTGATTGGACAATCGCAAGGCTAATTTTGTGCGCTGAAACACTGAGTTGTAGTTGATGACGTCGGGCGTCACTTCCTCGTCGAACATCTTCTCCAACAATGACCTCAGGTTGACTCTGCGAAAGTGTGGGCGTACCCGGATGATTGGAAATGCTAGGGCCTGATGCCAGGATTGACATACATAGATGCATGATGCATGTATAAACAAATAAATCAATTACATATCATATCATATCATAAGTATGTGACAGCCTGTGGATAGAACAACACACACCTACAAATCGGTGTATGTACACAGGCAAATCGAGCGCCATGGAAGCGGATATATTTCCAGTTTTTTTCCCCAAGCAGTGTGTGCACTATAGGGGTTCTTACGGTAGTGGAAAAGCTCCTGGTGTAGATCCAGGTGTGCTCGCTCGCGCGCGGCTAATTCGCTGACCCTTTCGTCAAAAACGTTCCCTCATCTTCCGTTTTCGACAGATGCCTCGCACGAAACTGTTGCCGGGAGACCTCTCTTCCGGAGCTGCGTGCTCGCCTGCGTGCCGTGTCCATTTTTTGATCAATGTTTATTTTACGTGGCAGGCGCAAGGGAAAGCTCACTTTTGTCCCTCTTGGGCATTAGGAATCTGTGGCAGGCGCAAG
Organism: Symbiodinium kawagutii; assembly: GCA_009767595.1. Taxonomy (NCBI): domain Eukaryota; class Dinophyceae; order Suessiales; family Symbiodiniaceae; genus Symbiodinium; species Symbiodinium kawagutii. The sequence goes on along the minus strand of VSDK01002455.1, from coordinate 485,503 downwards.
GAATTCGCAATGTTTCACAAAACGTGTAACTGTCGTCGATTTTGCGACGTTGCAAAAACGCTGGCAGGCGCACACAAAATGAGCGTGTCCGAAAACATCGACTTTTTCGTGACAGGTGCAGCATTTCGTGATCTTGAGCTCTCTTTTGGCGACCTCAAAACGCTC
>VSDK01002455.1:433432-475140 GCA_009767595.1 Symbiodinium kawagutii | reverse complement strand
TTCTTTGAGGTCCGGCAGCGACCCCTGGCCGCGGATGGTCGTGGTTGAGGTCCGGCAGCGACCACTGGAAGGGCATGGTCGCGGTTGAGGTCCGGCAGCGACCACTAGTCGTGCATGGTCGCGGTTGAGGTCCGGCAGCGACCACTAGTCGTGCATGGTCGTGGTTGAGGTCCGGCAGCGACCACTAGTCGTGCATGGTCGTAGTTGAGGCCCGGCAGCGACCACTAGGCATAGATGCTCGTGGTTGAGGTCCGGCGGAGGAGGAGAAGGAGGCGGAGGAGGAGTCAGCTTTAATAAAATCTAACAACCCTCACCTGACAGGTGGGGAACAATGACCCGTAGCTATTGAAGGTGATCGATTGATCATCATGAAAACGACAACTAGGTAATCAATAATCAAAAAAACGTTGGAGCTCGACAACATGGTAGTGTAGAATAGTTTTCATGGTATTTCACCGGTGAAGAGTCATGTCAATGTACTAAAAGCTGTTGGTTATCGTTTCACTCAAGCCAATTTGTTGTTTCAACCGTAACAATTCGTTGTCTAAAAAGGTTAATGGCTAGTTGATTTACTATGACTAACATAGGAAAGCAGGATTAAGAATTAACATGAAAACATTGAACTTAAACTATAGTGTAACCATTGAACCATTGAACCATTCATGTTCGGTGAAATCATTAACTATTAGCCATTCAATCTTTTGTCGGTTTTACCAAAGAAAAAGTACCACAGTGTGAGCTTCCTCGCCGCTCCCTGGGCTCCACTGAGAAGCTCCAATTTCCAGCGAGGCGCCATAGGTGTTTGGACGTATGGACAGCGTCTGTTGCTGTTTGAGGAAGGTCAAAGCCAGCTGCCAAGGGTGGAGGCAACGGAGAAGGGTGATGCCTTGGCGGAGCTGGTGACGAACCAACCATCTCCAACGAGTCTCCAACTATTGTATTGCCTGTATTGCTGTACGCAAGTTGGATTTACTATGATGGTTGGTGTATGTTGGTGTTGCGCTATTGAAAAGCAGAGAACTCTGATTAGTAGCTCTTAAGAATGGGAAATCCATAGTTGATAGTAACTAACCACTAGTTAGTATGGATCTCGACCTGCTGAGCATTGGGAACTAAGCGTGGAGATATCTGAGATATGGACCTTAACTCCTATCACCAGCAGATGAACTTCACTGTGGACCGGCCCTGGAAAAGTGCCTTCCGCTGCCCCTGTCACTAAGAGTTGGTTGCTACCAATACTGATACCATGACCATGGTCAACTGGTCAACTATACGCCGAATGAATCCGAATGAGCAATATGTGTTTTTTTGTTCCGCCTTTCATCTGAACACATTCCAGTTGAAAACAATCTGCTCCAAGTCTCGCAAATTACATTCCAAAAAAAGTTGGCATTGGCAATGTGTTGCTTTGGTTTTGCAGAATCATGATTCATTTGACTTTGGCGTCCATCACCGTCCAATTCGGAGCCTTGTATGAGTGTATTCGAAGACAAACTGTTGACGTATGGTGAAGCGCTGAATGACTAGTGGCTACCCATATGGTAAACTGATTCGTGATGATGATAAATCAATGGATAACTGATGACAAGACCTGTGTGAACCCCGCACTGCCGTCGTCACTGAGGCATACTGAGGCACAATGCCCGTTGTGCACCTGCAAAGAGCAGCTAGACATATGGTCCAACAAATTCAGCACCTGAGCGACGTGGCAACCCTGGTGAGAAGTAATTTTGCTGCAATGCTTATGACAGCAACCAGTAAATGATAATCGGTAAAATACGTAAATGATAATAGCAATAATTTTGTTCAATTCATCAAAATTTATTTTGACGATGCTAGAACTCGTTGTTAAATCCAATATGAATGATGGCAAATCCAGATTCAATAGACCAAAAATACAATCAACACATAATTCATAGTAAATAAACATAAAACACACATATACTTGTGTATAAATATAACTTTAAGACGTATATGTACAGTACAAATATATGTATATATAATAATTAATCAACTCGGCGTACATATATAATAATTAACCAATTCGGCACAATGTCTTATTTCCGTGTATCGTGACATGGTGTCCTGATTACATGAAGAAAAGGCTACAGTAGGGTCCAAGTCCTACCAACAGCAAGGCCCGATCTTCACGAGAGTCACTAAATGACAAGAAGGAATCCCGAGTAGGCGTGAAGATGTGGCGATGTAAGATGGATAGGCTAAGCCTATTTGGACAAGATACCCACTCTTCAAGTACTTTGTCCTTCAACACACATCTAAAGCATTTGGCATACGACACGGAAAATGGCCTCAGCTGAGGCTTCCGACCATGTGTGGCAATGAAGGAACGTGGTTTTACCACATATTGCTAACGTAGGATCATGGTATCCCTTGCAAAAGGGGCACCCTCCAACAACAACCCAATGACAACTCGCATGCATGCAGGAGCAAACATGTCCACACATGTATATATATATATATATGTATATATATATGTATATATATATATATGCTTTTCTTCCTACCATGTATCAATGAAAACCCAATCACTTCGATGTACTTGTTGCTGCAGCATTTTTTCCCGCAGATACGGGCGCATCCGCTCATCATGCACGATATATAAGCAAAAAAAAACTATCTTTAAAATCATTCAAACTGTGAAGGAATACGACTGTAGATGTACCATGGTGAGCAGAACAAACACACGTTACACAACTTGCACAAATATGAACAAATAACATGCATTTGTGTATGGATGCTGGCAGACACTGAAGGCAAATAAAACCACAACGATCCACAAACACATGACCTACGCATCAGGCTTTCCATACGAGAACCCGGCATCAAACCTGCCATGGGTCACACTCAACATGTGGCGCTGAGGGAGCCACGGCGGTGCCAAGACACACTGGTCCACTGCGTCGTTTTTTGCTGGGACTTCATCAGGTTGTGGTAGTGCAATGCATCGGGCAGCGAGGAATCCCCGGTTCCCTCGGCCGGCAAGGGCTGTCCGAGCCATTCGAAAGCAATTTCAACCTAATCCCGGTGTATATATATATATACACATAAATATATACACACACATATGTATATATATATATATATATCATGTCAACTTACATTTGCATGTTTATGATTATTCTCGTGCTCATGTATGTATAAATGTGCATCTGATGTTGTATCATGTTGTATCCACATGTGCCTACATCATCCTGATTGACTTTAAATTCACGGCCAGCATGAAACCACGAATACACTGCAGTGATGTTGCCGGTCAGCCTCCCAAATCGAGGCTGATTGGTGCCCCATGGTTGGTTGGCAATTCAATGATCAGCGATTATTGGGTGGTTTTGTATTGATATTTGGAACCCTAAAGTCATGCATAGTCCATTTCGAAACTACCATTTGTTGCTAGTCATCCACTATCATTACCATGATCATCCATTGCCAACACTTTTGAAACGCTATTGCTGGTGTTCATGTGCCCAAGCATCAAAACTCAAGTGAAGATCATCGTTAACCAAAGGTGACCATCATTAACCAACCTAGATTGACTAGCCATCATTAGCCCATCATTAAGCATCACTAGCGATCATCAACCATCATTAATCCATAATAATCAGCGTTGACCATGACTAGCCAAAGATTGACCGTCATTCAGGATCATTAATATTTATCATGTCAAACCCAACCGCATCAACCCATGTTGAGCAGTATCAACCATATAACTAACCATAACTAACCGCATATAACTAACATTAACCAAACCATTCACCACCAAATTGTCGCCTCACCATCCCCACCATCCCCACCATTGCAACTGGCAAGCGCTCACCCGCTGAACCGAGACAGTGCCCAGGAGGCGGAGCCGCAGACGTTCGCGGAGGCGTTCAGCGTCAGCTGATCTTCCTGGGGGGACAAGCTCGACAGCGAGGAACATGATGGCTGATCATGGCTGATCACGGTTGCTGGTGGTTCTGAACCTCATCAGTGGACAACATAGTGGCTCGCAATGCTTGTTAGTGGTTCGTAGTGGCTCATGATCCTTAATTAATAGGTATAATTGTTCTATAAGTAATGGTTGTTAGTGGGTTCAAGACTTAATCTGGTTGATAGTGGATAACAATGGGTGACTCTGGTTGATGGTTATTTGTGTTTTTTTGTGGCTACTCATCCTTGAATACTAGTTGGCTTTTGAAATTGTTAGTCAATTAATGGTTGGTTGATGGTTGATGATGGTTATTAGTGCCTCATGATGCTCCATCATGCGGTTCAAGGTTCAATGTGGTTGATAATGGATGACAATGAGTGATAATGGCTGATGATGCTTGATATTGTTCACATTCGATCATCATGCTTGACAATGGTTTGCAGCGGCTAGCATTTTATGGTTAATACCTTCTTTTTTCCTGTGAGTAGGGGGATGGCAACCAACAGCAATGACGAAATACATCACCCAAATAGTTCACCCACATCATTTGTAACAAACCATTTGTTAATTAGATCAAATAATGATTTCACCCGCTATGGATCTGGCTGCTCTGGATCTCCAATTAATGTTGCTCTACATGTGCCGAGAGCAGTGTGGTGTAGGTGGCTACTTCCCAAGTGTCCCCATCCTTCGAAGGAGATCCAGGAGTGATTCCAATGGGTGGATCGAATATACAAGTATGTATATCTATGGTCCAATGGTCGGATCAGGGCATCTATGAATCCTCTGTTTGATTTTGGCTCTTCGAAGTCTGGTGCTAAGAGCAGTGCACAATAAACTGTTGAGAACACCTTTCAACGAACGCTCGAAGCTATCTATCTGATGCTTCATTGCACGGGGATGCACGTGGCAATTAAAACCCTCGTGGTTGTTGCGTTGTTTCTGTGGGTGTCTTCACGTTCATTCCATTCACGTTGGATTATTCTCAAATTTCTCAAGCAACTGGCTGTTTGGCACCAAGCAGCCTGAACCCTCGGGAACTTAAAAAACAAATGCGGTTGGCAGTTCTCACTATCCCTCCCCACCTTCGCCTTGGCTCCGGGAAAACCCCGGCTGCGCCGGTGTGGCAGGCCTGATTGGAGCTTTTCCGCCCTGCCCCACCTTCGCCTTGGCTCCGGGAAAACCCCGGCTGCGCCGGTGTGGCAGCCATGATTGGAGCTTTCCCGCCGTGTCATGCAGGCAACAAAAACGACCTGGGAGGTGAGGAACCCACCCCAGCAACAGAAGCATCACATCTCGAGGCAGTTGCAAAGGAGGGTTTGAAAATGTTTGAAACCTGCGTACCTACCACGGTGTTGGACGGAACCTCCGGAATAAATCAAGTAACATATGCCAAGTTGTCTGTTCATATGCCTCATCACAGAAGCCATTGTTGCGACACTTTTTTCGCGTCTCGTTTGGAGTCTTTTTAGCATTTGAGGATCTCTCATCGTCTTTCCGCATGTTTTTCGCATCCTCAAAAATGGGTGGTTTATTATTCGTCAATAAAGGATGATAACTGGGGGGACCCCTATGGCGTGAGAAGCCACCATATACGGAATCTTCACTATTAATAGGGAAACTGGCAATCCTTGGAATATCATTCTGACAACCTTTGGGGTCATATCATTTGATGAACCACCCATTGTTGCCATTCTACCATCACACCACTCCTGAGGGCCGCTCCTGGCCTCACTCCCCCATATTTGAAGGGCTAGGGCAGGATACCCCTCTCTCCTGGGCTCCCAAGCACCAGCCCAATGCCTTACGCAAATGGTGGTGCTATAATGGATGGTTTGTTATCTTTAATGGTAGTGGTACGCAGTGGTCCTAGTTGGTACCTGGTAGTGGTGGATGAGAACTGGGGTACCCCTCACCAGCACTGAATGCCCCGCTCCACAAAGGCGCTTCCAGCCTCGCCGCGCTGCATCGAGCCGCACACGCCGCTCAGCGCGAAGCGATGGCTATGAGGTGTCAAGCTACGCGAGCCATGCGCCGTGGGGTCGATTGCAGGTGCTTATGCAACTAAATAGGTAGAAATCGCAGTGGTTAATGGCTGGTTAATGCTTGGTTATTGGCTGCTCTTGGTTATTGGCTCGTTTATGGTTGGTTCATGCTAGGCTAATGGCTGTATGGTTAATGGTGAATGGTTGCTGCACGGTTGGTATTTACTCTTTTTTTATGGTTGATGAATTTGCACTTTGCGGTCGAGGCAGCACTCCAAGCCGCCAAGAGCGGAGGCCAGCTGAAGTGTCAGGCTATGGTGATGATGGTGCCACCTGTAATTGTCATGGCAGTTGATGCTCGCTGGTAATCGTGCATATTCAAATTATCTACTCACGCTTACTCAAGGACAATGATGGCTGATGGTTGATGCTTACTCGAGGTCAATCCTGGTCCATCATGGTAGTGTTGAGTTATTTGCCGTCCAAAATTTGTCCATGGATTGCTTGTGTAAAACTCTGGATTCCAGTTCCAGTTCTTCCAATGATCCATGACACGCTTCCGAACATCACCAACTGCAACAATCAGCTGCGGCTTTATCAAATACATTTTAATGTATGTAGGTTTGTGCCTTCTAGGCTGGGCATTGTCGAAGCCACATGGTGTCTATCTGTGTTCATTGTTTCTTTTGTATGGCAATTATCTGGACCTAAATGGTACAACTTCATAACTTCCAGCAAACTTGATGATTTCACAACAGTGATTAAGTTCCAACAGTACCATCATTGATGAACTGGAATCACAAATGAAAAGCCACTGGGATACTCCAGTCATATCAATTTCTATGCAACCTGTAAAATAGTTCGAAGTTCACCCACCAAACCCAAAAAAAACTACTACCACTGCCACTATACCACCCCTCACCACCTAGCTGCAAGTCCGCCAAGTCCGCCAAGACACCAGGAAAAGCCCCAGAGACCAATGACCTGACAAGTGAATACAAGCGAACAGTGTGAAAACGATAATCCCCAGACTCCCTAGTATAGCACATTGAGATTCTACGTCAAACACTTAAACACGCGCGGAGAAAAAAAACATCCCCACGTCTTGTTCAAAAGCAGCTGGCACCTTTTGGTCCTCCAAATGATGCAAATTGGGGAATGTGATTGATCCAAAAGTTGTGGCATTGGTATGGCCTCCAGTGTGACACGTATCAGTACCCCTGAGTCTCTTCAATTTTTTCCTGCCAAATTTGGGACAGTAAACCGGGTACTGTCCCTATGGCTATGGACATCTGTCATGGCCACATGGAGACGCTCTATGACCATCATAAATTGGTCACCCGAGGGACTTACTCATGGTCATGGAGTCGAGGGATTGTTCGTGGTGAAAAGAGCATGGCTGTGGCCCCAGCTAGGGTATGGCAGGGTCCGAAGAGGGCACTATCGATTCTTCAAGTTGGTAGGTGAGACATGATGCACCCCAGCAACTGGATGATGTCTATCACTTAATAGCGGTAGATCCATATGAAGAACCCCTCCATATTTGATGGCAAATCACCAGCTATACCCAAAATAAACAGGTGGGCGTGTATTAATATGGACCGCACCAGGTTCAACTGGCCAATATATTAAACTGACCTAGTATTCCAGCAACTAGTTGGTAATTAAGCACCAGTGGATACTTTATTAACCATCACTAGCCACTACTATTAGCCACTGTTATTTTCACCACTACTATTAGCCACCAGTTCTAGTGTTTCATGGCACGAGTAGCAATCACTAGTATCAGACACTATTAACCTGAGCTATCCCAAGTAAATCCTCCGTAACTCACCACTACTAGATACTATTGCCACCATTTGGTTAGGCCACTCCTGGTAGATCCTTAGCTCCCCCATGCTCTCCCTTTAAAGGCCCTTTAAGGGACACCCCTGGCTCCTTAATCTCCTTTACTCCCTCCCGACCACCAGCCAGTAATCAGTACCCACTTGGGTGGACCACCTGGCACCCGCTCCGCCTCGGCAAGCACCAATGCTAGCGCTCAGCACGGGTGAAGTTGGCCTGGCGCTGTGATTTGATATTGGTCGTGGTGATGCTGAGCAAAGAAATGTACACAAAACATGTTAGTTATGTGTGTATAGTTTACCTTAAGACTTCAAGCTTAGCATGGCTAACGCAGGTGCATAAATTGACGTAGTTTCGGAAGTTCAGTAAAGTTTATCAGTGAGTGAATGAGACCTATACGCAAACCTGGGTAGCCCACATTCAGGGCAAGTTCTCGAATGTCAATCCAAAGGTCAACACCAAACAGGACAGCAAACAAATGACATCCCCCCGGGACAGTGACAACCTATACTAGTTGCAGGTCAAATTTCGGGCAGGTACATGAATGCCAACAAAGTGATTGACGATGAAGGCAATGACGACCAGAATGAAGAGAGTGATGACAATGGCGGTGGCGACGATCATGAGCATTGCAACCTTGATGGCAATCTTAAACTAAGCGACCCACCGCACCCAAGTTAACAATAGAAACATCCCGCAAATATCTACAAGTAACTGTGCTGAGTCGTGAACAAATTCATCTCCGAATATCTCCGATATACTTTTGCCAGTGATTGTGCAATCACGCATGGATCAAACGTATATATGGGACCGCTTCTGGTGCTGGGACCAATGCGCACATGATACAATCGAAGTTAGGTCCTGACTGGATAGCATCATATCAACCAACCAAGCCACACCAACAAGCCAGTCACTGGAAACAAAAAAAACCTCGTCAGCGGTATGAAACAACCTGTGGAAAAATCAAATGGCACAGTGGTGGCTTGCAATGAAACAACAAGATACAACAAGTACAAACAAACAAATGGAAGCCAACAGCTTCTGCTCGTCCGTAGCTTCTGCAGCACTTTTTTATCGGCTTCCATGCACGCATGGAACCTTAGTAGGGCACCCTGCCGCTGGTGGCACACATCACAACCAGCTGTTGGCTGTTTCCAGCTCCAACCGTCTTGCATACCTTTGAGATTAAAAGGAGCAGGACAGCAAAGAAGCACAGGTAGATACAGGTACAGTAGTTTGCCAAATCAACTTCAGGTGTCAGGAGATTTTAATCATTACAGGAAAGGGGCCGCACACAAGTTTCGAGCTCTCTCTCTCTCTCTCTCTCTGCTATTTTCTTGTTGAACTGAAGTTGGCTACACCTAAGCACTATATATCATGTTTGGATATTTTGCCTTGCTTTCGACCACAAATGGCTTTTCACAGGGGCTGCCATGGCAGTCGATGCCCAACCACCGGCAGCAGCAACACATTGCTTTTCGAAGCCGCACTGGCTCGGGTGACCGCGTCGGTCCCTGTGCCACGTTGGCGCTGCCCTGGTGCCCGGTGGTTCACAGCTTGGTGACCCCGTCACCGGCGCGAAGCATGCAGAGCGGTGCCGGGAGAACATGGGAGAACCTCAGTTGAACATAGAGTGGTCCTCGCCAAAGACAGAAACCAGCAGTGACAATTTCCATTACCGAGTGATTTCTGATATTTCTGCATAATTGGGAATACGAAGGTATGGGTACACCAAGACAGAACTCCCCGGACTATACACAAGTGCCCAAAAGGATTCTGAGGGTGTGTGTTCGTTCTTGGCGGGGACTGGGTTCGTGTGGATATGGTTCCACTTTATCTCCTTCTTCATGTTTCGTCTGGAGCTATATGTTGGAGTCGCACCAATGAGAACAATAGCGTTCCTCGATATGCCATGGCTTGGTGCTGGCTGTTTAAGTTCTGGAGTTTGATGGTGGTGAATACCTATTCCACAACCAATAGCGAGATCATGCGGAACAACTAACGCGGTGCAAGGGACATTAATAAAGCATCATTTGCCATCAGCTGATTAGAGTCAACAGCGCAGCATTCACCACCCTTTGCCGTTCAGAAACTCAATGTATCACCGCCTTGGCATGAAATGCCAATCAAACTAAGTAGGAACAGGCAGGTTGTGCTGCAAAGCTAGCAGCAGGGAAGCTTTCCTGATGGAGATTGACCAAAGAAAGAAAATGTGGCCATGGCAATCCTGAGCGAAGTCAGCATTAGTCAGCTCCAAAACTCACAGCTGCCCACCCAAGCGCTGGAGCACCCACAACTCGTGGCTGGCTCGCTCTCCCTCTCTCGGTCTCTTCCTAGGGATGTCTTTCATGCGACGCGCTATCCTAGGGAAACAAATCGAACCATCTAAGCATATCCAAGCTATTTGGTGCAGGGATGAAGTGACTCCCGAATCGTATCGCTAAAGCTTGCGACGCAATTTGATGATGATCATCGACAACGTTCCTGGACCCATTATGACGTCTTGTGACAATGAATCAACAACAGTGGGTTGAACAATGGCTCATGTGTAGTCGTTGCAGGGAACAGTTTCCTGTTGTGTTTTGCAATTGGGGTATCTGATGGTATCTGCACTTCTTGAATTTGCTCACTTACTTTTTGGTGACCTTTAACATTGCAGTTTCCATTCTGAGAATCCTTTTCTGAAGGCCAACCGTTCATGCATGACTTGTACATGTCCAAGTAAAGATGTGCTGTGCATTTCAATATGCTTGCCGGGCTTGCATGCTAAACAATCAAATGATCCTTAACAATCAAATGATCCTTTGAACAACCACACACGGAAGCCAAATAGCAAGCCACCTTGTAGGTGTGGTGGTCAGCATCGAGAGAAAGGAAGCACTTCAAAGGCCTCCCGGGGTAGCAACCCTGGGCCCGAGTTGGTGATGGATTGCACTTGTGAAGAAGTTGGTCGAGGCGACTGTTAGGACACTGAGCATCTTTCCAAAGTGACACATTGCACAGGACGAACCTGATAAATTGGTTTCCCAAGCTGCAAACCTGATCAATCATTTTGACTTTGAAATATCACTTGAGGGACTAAAACCATCAAAAACCATCAGAGGAGGCTTCTGCATCATCGTCATGATTATGTTTGTGTGCCTGTATAATTGTGTAGTGATCATCCTTGCATCAGGTTGTTATGAGTATGCGATTGGTAGCTCTGGCAGAACTTCTTCCCTGTCTCTGTGAGAGACTGAAAAAACCAACTACAACGAACCGGTCAAGCGGAGCAATACGAAGAAAAGCGGTCATCAAATCTCCAAAGTCCATCCAAAACCCTTGTTGTCAACCATCAATTGTCAGTGCCAGCCGGTCTCATCGACAACTGATTTCACCGCCTGCTTTATCATCCAAAAACTATGTCAGCTTCTTTTTTGCGTGGTATACCGCCCGCAGCCATAATTAATGGTGGACCCAGTGGACCCATATCATTTTTAAACAAAATATTTGCATTTGCCAGTCGATCACAAGCTATTTCCGTACATACACGGATGCTGATTTATTTGTTCAGAGTTGGATCTCCCATACCCATCATCAACCGTTATTGTTGGTGTTAGTTTCCTATTGCCAGCCATTATCAACCAGCTTATAAAATCTTATAAACCATCAAGAGCAGCTGGACCTCCATAACTCACCACTACGAGCCTTTAATCATTAGCATCTGATCAACCAACTTATCATCTACCAAATCATTCTGCCACTCCTGGTACCTCTTGCTTCCCGAACAGGGCACCCCCGGACTCCCAACCACCATGCTACAGCTGGATCTCCCAGGGCCTGTTGGAAGTTTGCTCGCTCCTTGAGGCGCTCAAAGTAGGCCTCTGAAAAACCATGGCCACTTGCACTCTGGTAACCTGGTTCATCCTGGTTGTTGGAAAATCCATCATAGCGCTGGTTTATCTCTTAACGGTGATTCACTTAGCTTCCAGGTTAGTCTAACAAAGGGTGACTAGTAATGACTAATAGAAGGTGAAGCATTGGACCCACAATGGCAACTGACTTACTGATGACTACTATGGTGCAGCAAAAATGCTTGTAGACAAAGGTCTGATCGGTAAGCCATAGCACAGAAATGGCACATGGATGGTTTTACCATGTTTTTATCATTTCATCATGCTTTCTCAACTGCGTAGGGAAACAACTTCATGGATATGGAAATATACAGCTGGCAACGCATTGTTAACATAATATTGCATGATGGTGAAAAACATGATTACACAATTAACTTTGAAAACCAACATATATATATATATATAGATATAGGTATATATACGAATAATTTACGTATAGTTATCTATTAACAAGTCACTTTGGTTGGAAATACAGGCCCCACACCATGGCCAACATTGGTGAATGTGGCGCGGAATTGGCCGACTTTTGCAAAGCCATCAATGCAAGGGCAAGGGCAGGATGCCATGGGGAGTCGGTGATTCCCTGAAAAGCATAGCATTAGAATTCTTCAATTCCACCCCTATGAAAAATCTTCATCAACAAACCATCCATTTGGTCAGGGAAAAATGTCTGAAACCAACAGCCAGGTTTTGATGTTCCGAATTTTGTCTAATGTGTTTTGGCCAACCATTTGGGGCTACCTTGTCCAAGGCACCTCCAAAGTGGGGAAGTCATGCCAGCTTCTCCTGAGCGGTGCTTGTCGGGCTGAAGGAGTTGAAGGTCGAGCTGATTTCTGGCACCTTTCTGTTTGGTGGTTTTTGAAAATGGTGGACCCACAAAAATGGATGGTTTATGATTAATCATAAATGGTTTGTACTAGATTATGTTGGGGCCACTGTTAGGGGGCCCTATTTTGAGAAATACCATTTTGATACCTTCTGGCAAACTAAGCCGAAAGTTCTTACCAAGTGCAAACTTCAAGAGAGAAAGCATCAACAAATGACGGAATGGATGTTGAGACATCCAGGTTTGTCAACAAACGGCTTCCCACGGCCTCCTCACTTTCGGCCATGGGGACCCACTTTGCCGTAGTTGATATGCCTAGCGTCTTTCTATGAATGTAGTGCATATTGACGCCGACAATCACATCCAGCGCCGTAAAGCTATCCTGAGCTCAAGTCTGCGCCTGAAATGAATCTTGCATCTTGCATCAGTCAAAAATGATCCGGTGCTTCAGGTTACTGGATGATACTGGGCTATTGTGACCGCTATTCAACAAGAAAGTAATCATTAGAAACACATTATGCCATGGGCATGACACTCGAGGAGCCACCCTCTACATCTGAAGATTTGTGCAGTTGGAGGGAACATTGACATTTGACCTGGGGCATGTCATTTTTTAGCTATAGGCTATTATCAAGAAGAGGCTTGTATTTCTCAATAGTCAAGGCCTGATCAGTCAGACTCTAAGTGTCCTGGTCGCTTTCCATAGGTGAAGTGCGGTACCTTTCCCGATCTTTTCTACCTGGCATCTTGGAGCAATTCACTAGTTGAAAAGCAGGCCTGTATGAGTCTGGGGTAATTGGTTTAACCTATTCACACTGGTACATGGTACCAAGTATGCTATCCAAGATGATCACTTGCTGGACCAATCATAAAAAAACAAGCAGCAGTCAGCACAGGAATCAGCTTGCAAAACTTGTTCTCACTATCTCTCCCTCGAACAACTCTCGTCCCATCCCACCTGAGTCTAGAAAAAAACAACCCGAAGGCCCAAGGATTTGCTCCACGCGTCCCCTGCCATGTACTTGGAACTTCCCAAAGTCGACACCAGGAGTGGCCCACACTGTTCGATCCAGGCCTGTGTGGCGAGGCAACCCCATAGCACCCCATAGCTGCCTTTGTCCAGTTCGTCATGTGCCCCCAAGTCAGTGGTGGGTTCCATCGAAGTTTAGTGTCCGTAAGGGTTACTATATGGGCGTTTCTGAAAAATAGGGGACCCTAAAATGGTTGGTTTATGGCTATGTACAAATGATTCAGAACTAGATGACTTGGGGGTACCCTATTTTGCGACTCATATTGAATGGATAGTAAGGTACAGGAATTGAACTTGACAGAAGCAAATAAAGATAGTAAACCGCAAGGAAAATCATTGAACAGTCGATCTGCAAGTTTGAGTTGCTCAGCTCCAAACCCATGATCTTGAAGTGACATGTGCTACGGTCAGGTTGCTAACCTAAACCATCCTGACCTCCATCAAGATAGATCAGGCCCGGCGCAAAACCTGTTGGTCTTGAGGAGTTTGGTTTGGCCTACCAATTTGCAATCATCGGCTTCTCAAACAGTGGGGGCGGTTCTAAGCGCACGGGTTCAAGGAGTTTGTTATGGCAATTTCAGCCTCACCATGCCAAAACCACACCCGAAAAATGGCATTCAAGGCTCTTGAGCCAAGAATTTGGCAAAATAAGTCGTGCACAGTGTGTCCTGTTGATAGCTAACCAACCTTTTGTGTGCTGGATTCTTTTGTATGACAGCTTCATTTGCTACTTGGTACCCTTACTCTCAACTACTACCATCATCAAAGTAAGTGGGTTCATGTTGACCTGCGACAATCAAGAACTAGTGATCCCGGCGTCCCTGAACATCACCTGTGCAGTCAAACAAACAAGTTGTGGGATGCGTGAATGCCATCCGTCAATAGTCTTCGGCCAGTCCCTTCCCTAAACTGGAAGTAGGAACTCCCTCAAAAATAGCTTTCACCCACCTATTTGGATTGCCCGGTTGAGCTATGTAACTTAAAAAGTGGGTATTCCGAGAATGACTATGGAGCTGGTTGAGGGGCAGCTAAAGCCAGCCCACTCTTGGGATCTTCATAAGCTTGGGATGTTTGGGGGCTTCCAGCTCACCACCTCCGTCCATTTGCGGATCCGCAGCTACCCAGCAGTTGATCGAGCGGCTCGATGGTTCATCTCCAGGACTTTCTCATCGTCACCAGGGTTCTTCACACTCATCTGGGGCGACCATGGTGAGATCCCTATTATCCTTAAACCATGGCGAGATCCCCTGTACTTTGAAGAGAGATCAACAGCTGTAACATCCCTTAGGTGTTTCAGCGTTGTTGATCTCAGAACTTTAATGAACTTTATCAGTTTAGAGTCCGGCTCGGTTCTCTCTTGGGCTCTTTTGCAGACTAGAACGGAACCTCAATTTGTGAAGCCGTTGGTGGCTGCAAAAATGAAGCCTTTGTGTATCTTTGCAAAAACAAATCTTATCCGAGAAATCCCGCCTAACTGTAACCAAATTTACCCTTGCTGTGGCGAAGGATGTGCCAGCCCAAACCGCACCGGCGCAAAAGCGCTGTGTTGTGTTTGGCACATGCGTGTTGTCTTCCCCGAAGCATAGGATCTCAGGTGTGCAGCGTGGGCTATGGGGAGATCTGCAAGCGAGGTGCCACCGGTTGGATGGGTGATGAGGTGGCTGTGAGGTTGTCCACTGTGCCAGAACCTGGGGCAGCCATGAAGGGAATCAACGGGCATCAGCCCACGCCGCCATAAGAAATGGAATTGATTGGTCAGTGGCTGGCCAATGATGGTGTCGTAAAGGAATTTGTGGCAAGAATAATGGTAAAAAACCAGTATCTTGGCCAACACTTGCAATCAGCAGTAATATGGTTGGATATGGTTGATGGCAATGATTGACAACATGGCCAATGATTTATGTGGGAGTTCGATCAACACATCCGGTGCTTCTGTCCAGGAGTGTGACTTAAGTTGCTCCAGTTACACATGGTGCCAATGGAGAGT
Organism: Symbiodinium kawagutii; assembly: GCA_009767595.1. NCBI lineage: Eukaryota > Dinophyceae > Suessiales > Symbiodiniaceae > Symbiodinium > Symbiodinium kawagutii. Next base: position 459,643 of record VSDK01002455.1, on the reverse strand, counting down.
GGAATGTTATTGAAGAACGTTTTGAATGTTTTTGCCATGATGATAGTCACCATGTTCTGGGGAGCTGATCGCCAATGACTGAGGACATGCCCAAATGCCCATGTCCTTTCCAAGACGTGACTAGGCTACATCATTTGTACCAAGTCAGCCAGTTGCAACATGTACGAAGAGCAGCGTCATCCCTCAAATTTGGACGGAACCTCTGTGCATTTTCATTCGCAAAGTCCATCTGAGGTGTAGAAACGTCACGAACAGGAAAGCTCTCCCGGATGCCAGGTTGAAGGGTTGATGTGTACACCATGCATCATTAAGGGCTGGGCCTGCTTAACATCGATTCTGGGGTCATCTCCGACAATGGGCCTTCACCCCGATCCTAGTGCCAACGATGACGCGATTTGTCGGAAGTATGATGCAGTATGCTTCAACGGCAACTGGCCCCGTACCTTACTCTCAACATGGGAAGCACTTGTCAGCGCATCTTGGGCAATTCTAACATCTCTGGCACGGAGAGAGTACTCAGCTAACAAGGGTCATAACCTGCCACTAACATCTCTGCATCGCCATCTGGGGAAGCGAAGCTGAGCTAAGAAATGTTCACACACAAATATCCACACAAACACACACACACAAACAGGTACAAAATACATGTTTAAATTTAAAGACAAATAATACATAGATAGATAGATTAAACAATATGTCATCTGTAGGACATGCAGCTCAGTGTGTGCGTGTGTGCAAGCAAGATCTACAAACACCACATTGTGAAGTACATGGTTTTCATTTTTGCCTAAGACCCGCAGCTAACTGCACTTGTCTCGGTTCTCCCTCTCTCTGCATTCGCTGATCCCTATCCCCATTGAGCAACTTCTCCCCACACTTTGGGCATGTGAGGACACAAACCGATTCTGTTCGAGGCAATCACCTGTAAACTAGTAGATCAAGATTTTGACAAGTAGCAACTCGCCTTTTGTGGCATCCAATATCCATCAAATGTGATTTTCATGCCTGCTACATATCACACAGATGTGCAAAAGCCAAAAGTTAAAAGGCTGTGGGGACTGCATGACCCGCCCCCAATCGTCATCTGCAACGCAACGAGCAGCAGTAGAATGCCAACTGATAAAATCTCGCAGCAAAATCTGGCTGATTCAGTGGAGCCAACCTGCCTGGGGGGCCCAGGGTGAAAGTCTAGGACTGATCACATGATGGCTGTCTAACCAAACCCTGACAACAACATCGTCATCGTTGTCGTCGTCGTCATCATCATCATCATCATCAGTAATTCATCATCATCATCATCATCATCATCATCATCATCATCATCATCACGCCGTCACACCACCAAGATCATCACAGTTCATCACAACCACCCCGAACTCCACATAAACACATAGCATTGTCTGGATCATTGTCAGCATCGTCTCCATTGATTTCGCTATTATACCCCAATCATGACAGGGGAGAAAAACAAGACACAATCAATGGCAAATTGCATCCCCCTGTCCTACAGCAGTTTCATGGCCCAAAGGTTCGTTCCAAATGCTCCCAGTCCTTCTTTGTCAAAGGTCTGCAGCAAGTATAAGCAAATGGCACTACCTTGGCCGTCAACCACAAAGGGCGACCAATTCGAGACATAAGCAACCAACGCAACCAACAAGTGGAAGCCCCACAATGAAAGGATGGAAGTCACCTTACGTCACAAAATCACCAAACGTAGGTACTCATAGTGGTACTCATATACTGGCATGCCATTTTTCAACGCTGTTCTCTCCAGTTTTGCGTCCGCCTGATCTACCAGGCTGAAAAAAGGCCATGCAACCCACACCGGAACTTATAACTTGTCGAAGTCAAAGTTGCATGTCCGAACTTAAGCCACTGAATAGTAAACTATCACTTTGCACAGCTGATGCATGCAAATGATTCCAATGATTGGACATGTGAGCGTGTGTGCCTGTAAGTTTCGAGCTGAACATATATAAAAGTTTCGTCGCTTCGGTAGCAAGGTACTGTCGAACATAATCACCTTGCCATGAGTGAAGGCCTCCGACACAGCTGCCAACATGCGGTCTAGCTAAAGAATTATGGACGAGTATTTTTTGAGGTGATTTTTATGGTGATTGACTATTGATTAACGAGTGACTGACTAATGGATGTTGTTTGCTGATTACTTTGACGCTTAACTGGTGATTGATTATTATCTAACGGTGAATGATTGTAGTGGTTGTTGGGTGACAACTTTGCACTGGAGATACAGTATATTGATGGTAAAGTGATCAACTAGTTCTGAGGTGCAGTATCCACCCTGCAGCTTGCTGGTGAACAGTGGTGAGACCAAGCGTTCTGAGTATTGCCAACCTTGGAGGCTGTGGATATGTGGATGTCATCATCTTTGCTTCTGGGCATCTCTTGTGAGTTGGTAACATGTGGAATCTCCAAACGACTGTCGCAGGTGCCAAATTTGACAAGATTCAACTTACATGTTACATGAGTATAGATGAGAGATCAATGGGGCACCAACCTAGCCAACCCTAGCGACTTGGCAAATCAACTAACCACTGGCTGACCTGAAAATTCAACAGGATCTTTGCAAACAAATTTGATATCCCTAGATGTCCGTGCCAGAACGGATTTGGCCAGAGTTTAAATTGAACATGTCTGACCCCTGGGCTCTCACAACTCTCACAGGCAGGTGTTGGATGACCTGCGCTTGGGATACCTGACTCTGGTAGGGTCAAGCTGCTATATAGTTTCCAGGAAACAATCATTCCTAGAAAAATCAACAAGCTACAGGATACGGGCGGAAGAGCCATTCTGTATACCATATACACAAAAATAGACAGATAAATACATAAATAAATAAGCAAATAAGTAAATATATACATATATACAAATATAAATATATATATATATAAAATAAATAAATAAAACTATATATATATATATATATTTGAACAAATAGATATAAATCTAAGAAGCCAAATGCTATATCTGAGAGTCAGAAACCAAGCTGCTGGGACTTTGCCATTGGGATTGATGGCCAGATACCACTCGGGCTTTGTCCTGGGATGCGCATGGCCACTGTGGAGCTGGGAGCTCGCCAACAGAAATATGGGATTGTCCACATTAATTTGAAAAAAAAAAAGCAAGCAGCTCAAGCATCACAGAACCGTATGTCGTATATAATCATGAACCATCATTGCCCAGGACCAATGGGACGCTATCAACACTCCTAGCTGGACTGTTAAAACACATCAAGTGTGTGGTGCTGACAGTTTCTCAACCTCTTATGTTAGTCTTCCATATGTTTGCATACTTGCTAATCAACACATGTTGGTTGTTTTTCTTTATAGTTGTCTATTATGAAGCCTTCTTGTTTATTGTGGGTCGTCAGTATTATCTATTGGTTGCTATCCATTCTCATTACTGTAGTTCCATCGATATTTCTTGGTTGTGTTGCTTTCATCTGTTCTTTGTTTATTGGGTGTGATCGTTCATCTACCCTTGCCCCCAATAGCATCATTGGAAGGTAATAACCTACGTTTTTCGGAGTTTGTGGGACCCAGCTTGTAGTTATTTCTTGATGGGTCAAAACCCTATACCATCCTGCACCCCAATTTTTGCCATTGTATTCCCATGTGTTCCCTATTCTTGTGGATTGATGGGTCGTCCCCCACGAGTTCGTAGGTGAACGCCTTCACCCAGCTCCCGTCCCGCCGCCAAGCATCTCCCTGAAGTTCGCGGGATCAAACCTGGGCAACGGTGGTCCCGTCCAAACATCCCGTGGCACATGTCACGTCGAGTTGTCACAGGGCTGATGCGACTGTCAATGTTCCAACAATCACATTTCATGATATTTTGCATTATGTTATGTCATGATATTTCATGATATCTTATCAGATTTTATCATCATATTTCATCATGTTTTATGACATTTCATGAATGATAGTTCTTGCATAACGTTTCTGCTAGCATCGGTCCTGGAATGATAATTGCATCAACTTACTGATAGTATCATGATGGTAGTGAAAGATCGCGGTTGAGTTGACAACAACCCAAATAGATCGTGTTTCATGGTGTTGCCCGTTTAAAGGGCGCACGAATGGCCCCAATCGCCCAATCATCCTTCGGGCCCCATGATGACAGTTCGGGGAAATCAGCGAAACCAACATGAACCAGCCTGAACATGAACCATTGTTTCGGAGGTCCATCATCGTGGGTTTGGTTGCGCACTTGTGTTATTTAGTTGGTGTTCAGTTGCCACATCTAAAATACATACCGGTATATCCGGGTCATTAAGATTAAACATAGATGAAACAAATTATAAATCACCGATCAGTGTTCTCAAAAAAGGTAGATGAAACATGTGGCGGAATTTTATCGCGTCTTCGGCTTGGGTATATTCTGAATATTCATCCCGAGTGAGCGCCAGTTGCTCTGATGCGGCAGCTACACCTCTCAGGTTCTGAACCTTAAATTGGTCAAAAAGATTGATCATCCCGGCTCACAAATTGGGTTGCAACACGTAACAACCATTCTGATCAAATGCTGTTAATACCTGTTGTTTGAATTGGGTTTACGCGGTGGTGTTGAAAGCTATTCCTGGAAGCGAACATCATTGGATTGCCTTTGATTGATGGTGCTAATCAATGCTACTGGCTGATTGGTGTAAGTATTTATGGTGATCATGGGTGTTCATGATTAACATAAGCTGGCACCATTGATGGGTCATGACGGTCTGAATGATCTTGTCATCATGTTCTGTCCCAATGTTGGATTGGAAATGGAGTCCACCACCCACCGCTCTTAGTAATTGCAATCTTTCATGAGATTGCTTTGACCATTGGCGAGTACTGATTCTGCTTGAAGATTAACCAGTGCGGACTCCAACCTTCCAAACATAGTAGTTCAATATTGATCTGGAAGCGTCTTCCAGTTCCGAACTGTGAAAGAACACCCAAAGAGCATGAAAAAAAAACATACCTCATCATGTATGACTACACATGAGACTTTCACCCCTGAATTGGCAGCAACGTGCAAATGATTTACGGCTCAACCGCACCCACCGTCTGGTCCATTCGGACGTCTCCCATGACGGACACATGGCTGACACATTTCGCCAAGCTTCACATGCACACGCAGGGGTGGCAAAGTCCCATATGCTGCCTGCGTGGCCCCATGAATGGCGCGGTACAACCCTGGGGGATGGGGCGTCTCAAAAGTCATGTCCCGGGAACACATAAAGCTCTAGTGCCTGAACTTAACTGTCGTCAGTCTGTCGTCCCAAACTTCAACACCCGCATTCATGCAGTAGCAGCTGGTTTCAACCAACCGGCTCTCAAATATTCAGTGACAGCGATCAGTGGATTTCACGCTCCGAATTCAACTGCTAACCGCACCTTGGGGTGTCAGTGACTGTGACTGTTGGACTGACCAACTAACTGAGAGCAGCACTCACTAACAATCAATGACCGCACTGACAGACTAAGTGTCTGACTGACTCACCACGACTAACTTTTTCGTAGTCTCAGTGATGATGAAGCCCATCTAGCTGCACTGGTTCCACCACTAAGAGAAACAACCACTGGCGTGTGAATGAACTACTTCAACTTGACGCTCCGTTGGGGATCCCCAGGTCATTTCCGTTGGTTGACTGCACATGTTTCCTATATTAATCCCGTGATCCCGGTGGTCTATTGGCGGCAGTTGTATGCGCACACACTTGTATATACTTTTAAAAAACCTGTATGCATGGTATAATCATGTAGTAGTGCGTGTGTGTGTGTGTGTGGATATAGTTTGAAAAGGACATGGTAGATGATATAGTTGTTATTTAATTTATCCCTGTATATTCAATGCTCCAGTACGGCTGGCTGTGACCTCTCCGGCCTGCAGCTCTTTGTACATCCACAGGGCGCGTGTGGAACGAGATCCATTCCTCGCCACATGTGGAGTCGGGAAACGTCAGTCTGCTGGAAATAACGCCACGGTCAGTGGCGATCCATCAAGGGGCTAACAGTTCATAATCACCAACCATTAACAGTTCTAACAGTTTATACCTACCAAACTATATATATATGTATGAACTGCTGGCCATGAGTGCTACACTTTATAACCACCGACAGTTTATAACCACCAATCATTAACAGCTTGGCTTGTGGCAATCACCCATCCCTTGTGACCATCAATAGATGGGCTTATGAAGTCTGGGGAGATCATCATGCCCATGTTATTTGGTCGTGGAAGCGCAGTGATGCGCAGGGAATCTCTTTTTGCTTCCAGTCAAGTGCTGCAAAAAGTCTACAATTTGAATTTGTGTTCGGCCATGGGGCAAAACATGCCTGGAACTACCAGGTGTGCAAAATGTCTGGTGGCATTTCAAGCAACAGAATTTTTAGTCGTTTCCATTCAATTTGCTTTGCCAACTAAATGCCGTTTGACAGACTTGACAAAATGTCCAAAAAACATGGTCGGGAAGAAACGCTGTCCGGCCAAAACACCCTTTGAAAAACATATAGAAATGTCTACAGGTTTTTGGCAAGCATACAATATGTTGGAAAAGCGCTCGCAAGCAGCTGAAAAAAAACAGTTGAAATGGTCAATCTTTGCAAGGCGCAGGTGTATACATGAATAAGGGTTGAATGCTTCACCTTGACTACTTCTGTGTGATTAAAAGAGAAGATTGACTTCATGTATACGCGCATTGGCGAACATACGTAAATTTTGAACAAGATCAAATGGCCGGCAGCGGAAACAACGCTTTCAACCATCGATGCGCAGGCACACTTTCTTGGTTGGTGGTTTCAACCAATATGAAAAATATCCGCCAACTCCGTCAACCAACTAATCATTTGTTAATACCAGGGAAAATAAAGCATGTTTAGAACCACTTCATCCCTGAACACACTGAACTCACCAGCACTGGCCACCCGGGAACATGTGGTACAGCACCATCTCCGAGTCATCCGCCATGGCGCGCAGTCCGGTAGCAAGGGGCGGTCCAGCTGCGGCTGCGGAAAGAGAAGGTGACGGCTGAGTGAATGAGTCAATGAGTCAAGGACGATCCTGGTCTGCGATGAGCTATTGAACTCGTGTCCGGGATGAGCTATTGAGCTATTGAGCTGCTGTCCGGGATGAGCTATTGAGCTATTGAGCTGACGTCTGGGATGAGCTGTGGAGCTGCTTTAATGATGGTCAATGGGTCAATGAGTGAATGGCAAGACTGAAAGAGCGATTGAAAACTAGATGTGGGGGCTCTGGCTGCTCTGGTGCTGAAAGTATTGAAACAACCAACATGAAGGAGGTCTGATGGTTAGCAAGGTTTATTGGTGAGTATTGATTAATCAATATTGATGGACAAGTATGGTTTACACCCTGTCGAAGCTAATGCTCAAACGCCATGCCGCAAAATGCAGCCTTTTTGCATCACAACCGAGGGCCCTGCTCAGCTCGAGAAAGAAATGGCCCCAAAGAGGCAATCGAAAGAGACACATGTTCAAGTCATGGTGGCTGGAAGAGGCAAAGTTAACACTGACCATAATCTCTCTTTGACTTGAACAGGGATCTAGCCGAGGAAGCATGAAACACCACTTTACCTTCGTCCAGCACCTTCAAAAGGTCTAAATGGCGTCCGGACTTTGTCAACGGATCTGCCACCTGGTGTCTCGTTGGCGTCCACATGATTCGACCCTTGTCTCCCTTTGGATGGATATCAGCAGTACATAACTGGCGTAAAACCGCAACACTAACCGCAGTAGCTTTGTCAACACTGACCCCATCTTTGCGAATCGTGTCGTACACTGACTTGCAGTCACTTACCATGTGGAGCTCCATCAAACTACGCCAGTCGAACTGATCGCCTTCTTTGACAATCCATGAGCCGTACTGAACCTCCAGCAAAAGTGTGCGAAGATATTGACCACATGAATGTCCCAGTAGCGCCGCTTGCACTTCCGCGGAAAAACTACTCTCCAAGATTCGTCGATTCGTCTTGGACTTCCAGAACATCACGTTGGTATGCACAGCATCGGTCCTCTCAAGGTCGTCACGACGGCACAGGCCCACAACACATCCTTTTTGTGAGTAAAGCAGCTTCTTGTCGGCAAGAGACTGAATCAACTCATCATCTTGATCATCAAGTTCAACACCGCATGAGTTATAAAGTCCAGCATCATGCCAAGAAACGACAGCGACATCACGACCTAAATCCCTAAAAGTAAGAGTAACATCATGTTGTTTAACCTGTTTCACTAAACGATTAGCAGCCAACAAATCTCCCACAAGCAAACTATTAACACGTTTCTGAAGTTGATTAGTACTAAAACTGATGTCAGGACGACTCTGAGTAGCTAACCATTGCAAAGCCCCCAGGACTGATCGAAAGTCAGACTGCTCTTGAGGGGTGACAGGTTGATCGATTTCCTTGCTGCGCTCTCTGCTGAGGGAGATAGTTTCAAGCCTTCCTTCCACAAAACCATGTTGCCTCATGTGGATCACTGGTTTCCCATTCTCGCTCCCCACAACCACTTCTTTCCCACAGTAAGTAACTCCACCAACTTGGTCTTTGATCAGCCCCCATTCCCCAAAAGGAAATCTTTCGTGGAGCATCCTGACAGTGTTTTCGGCCTTGACGGATCCATCAGTGGCTATCATGAGATCGTCAACATGGAGAATTAAAAGAGCCTGTGGTTCACCATCGAGATTCCTAAGAATGAAAAGGGCAGGATCCAGGATGCTTCGTTCATACCCCATGTCATTCATAATGTAGGCAGAAATCTGCTCATACCACGCTCGTGGCGCGTCCGGTCTCCCGTAGACAGGTCTTTTCAACCGAAGAATTTGCTGAGGATGCAAGTTGGGAAGGCCTCGCTCTGGAAGGAACATGTACAACGGTTCCCCACCGGTTTCAGCTCCTTGAAGAAACGCACTGCTGATGTCACCATTACGCAAAAAATTGGTCCACCCATAAGAAACCACGAGATGAAGGAAAAGCATAAAACTGGTATGTTGCACAGTAGGAGCATCGACCTTCACAGAACCATTAAGAACATCCGGATCATTATGTCCACCAACACATAAACGAGCCTTAGGTTTAATGGGAAGAGGAACACCATTACCATCCAAAAGACCACTGTTTTTGTTTCTATACACAAAACGGCACTTCAACACTCTCTCTCTCTTGGTTCTAAGGACTTCAGCAGATTCAGCAATACTCAGTGGTTCAACCGCATTGTACTCCAACCACGAGTCCCATTCTTTGGACTCAGCAGCAGCATAAGCCTGTCTTTCAGACTCAGGGATTTTACTGTACGGGATTTCCTTTTCGAGGGCTTTCTTTTCCTTCTTACTGGTGACTCCTAAAAAGACAGCCTGGGTATCCATTTTGGGACGTTTGAAACCAGCAGGAAGATCATCCAAGGCCTGTTGTTTCCTGGTCCTCCCCTTGAACGCCGTGACCAAAATGTCAGCCGGTCCCCCAGGGATAATACCAGTACTATCTTCAAGGCTACTCCATTGGACTTCATCCTCAAGAAGTCTCCAAGTCCCTCCAAGGTAACCCCATGAAGTCCTGAAAGGAAAACGGTTGCCATCATGCTCAGGAACTGGGATCCGAAAGGCGTACGACTTATATGAGACATGTACCGGGTTTCCAACCGCATCATGTTTCCAACCACAGGTACCACACAAGTTCTTCAATTCTTGGGGTATCTCAGCAACCCTGGAAGGATTGGGATGAACCACACTGTCATCAGCTTCATCATCAACATCCATACCGGCACCGCTGGGTGGTTGATCCAACACATCCATACCATCACCAGATTGTTGAGTAAGATCTTGGTAGGTACTCCCAGTGGTCATCCCTTTAAACAAAGTCAGAGCCTCTTGAACCTCGGGTTTCCCATACAAAGCTTCCTCACCAACGGCAGCCCTGCAATGTTCCTGAGCAACCAAGTAGCATCTTCCCCCAAACACCAGCCACACATTAGACTGACCCTGAAGTCCAACCACCAAGGCCGGTCCGTGCCAAGCTTTGACCCAACCGGGGACACCCTTCTTACGGAATTCACGATAGAAAAAGCACCGGTCTCCAATTTGGGGATCAACCCACGGCCTAGTCTTGTTGCGAGCAGTTTGCATGACCATGTGTTTGGATTGAGCCGTAATGAAAGCTTGTCTGGCTTCGACCCTCATTCTCATTCGAATCGCAACCCTACTCCCTTTGTCACCAACCGAAGGATGATAGGCACAAGGTTCACCATTCTCTTCAACCTCTCCAAAACCACGTGGTTCTTTACCAAAAAGTAACTGAGAAGGGGAGAAACCGTGTTCACGAATGAGCATGTTCTTGGCCATAGTCACCTCATCAGCAACCCAACTAAGTTTGTCATGTTCATGAACACCAAGTTGATTGATGACCCGACTCAACATGTCTTTCAAAACAGAGCCATGCCGTTCTATCTTACCGTGTTGCCAGTGTGCCTGACCAGCGATTGGAATGACTGCGGTTCCTGCCTCTCCTAAGGCAAGTGCGAACTCCCGGCTACCGAGCCCGGTTTCCAGATCGATAGAAATCTCCAAAGGTCGCCCCGCCCACTTAACCCAATAGTTCATGAAATGAGCAATGAACCGTTCAGGGGTATGGTCATCGATCAAGCTAACTTGATGATACATAGTGGCACGATCCAACACACTCATAAACCATCTCCCTTTACCTTTACCATCTTTTTGGTGAAAGCAATCAATCATCACCTGGTCGTTGAATTGAAGATCATGGGGAGGTATGTTCACAGTGCGGTGGATTCGAGGCCTCTGAGATTTCGCACATGAGGAACATCGCAAGAAACCCGCAGCCTCAACCAGTTCTTGTTGAGCACCAGCTCCCTTAAGAAATCTCTGAAGATCAGCTTTTCCGGGGTGCCCCAAATTACAGTGTAACTTTCGAAGCATGCTCTTGCTAGCCTGGTCCAACCTTCTACCTTCGGGGATCTCAAAAGAAATACCATCAGGGGGAATAACCGGTTCATCTTGCACATGTCCAGCTGGCTCCATGGGTTGATCCGAATCTTCATGGTCATGACCCTGAACAAAGACATGGTTGACCCCAGAAAGAGCTTTATCCACAGCCGCATCAGTCCACTTCAATTTCTCACCTTTACCCAAACGCTTCTTAACAGCCATCAACAACCGTCTAAGCCTGTTGGGTTCCTTCCTAGCAACCGTACGGACAAAACCACGGTGGATCGCCTTCGCAAGTTCCTTGGTGTATCTACCAGCAGCTTTAGCAACGGAACCACCCTGGCATTCCCCATGCTCATGAACCATATGATGTTTCTTATTGGGACACCTTTGAGAAAGTTCATCGCACAGTTCTTGACTAGTAGATATCCACATGGTGGGTTTCTTGAGAAGCTTACCAGTGGCCACACTCCTGAAGTTGAAACGACATCCATGAGACACCCCCGTGTAAACAGAAGGATGGCAAAGAATGCGTTGAATAGGTGGCTGCTTGAATGAAATGCTAGGAAGAGGATTCTCCAACAGAATGTCTCCGTGATTGTCGAGCTGTATCCCAAAAAGGTCTTCACACAACTGCAGGAAAGGCATGTCAGCGTTCTGGAGTTGCCTGAGTCGTCTCTTCTCCTGCGGTGTCCTGTAGTTGGTGTTCGCCAGAGGTGACCAGTAAGTACAAGGGTACGAGACTATCACAAGACGGGGTCGCTGATCTCTAACAAACTGCTTAACCTGCTCTCTAGCTCCTTCATCCCTGAGATCACAGCCATAAACCTCATCAATTGGTTGCATGACATTCCATCCACGTCTTGAAAATTGAAGACTGACTTCAGCGGCACCTCCAAACACTTCAACCACATCAGGTCTGGTGTCGCCAAAAACTGACTGGGAGAAATGGGTCGCGGAACTGGCCAAGCAAGCTGCGGTCATCATTGTCACACAACTAAGCATACAAACACAATTGGCTGACAACCTTTTCAAAGTGCCCATATTAGCTTTTCGTCTGCGCAGCTTGCCTTCTCGGATCCGAGCACGAATTTCCTTCTCAGGCAAAGGCTCAGCAGCACTCGTCACTGATGGCGCACTGCTCGGAGGAGAGCATTCCCGTTCATGTCCTCGTTGTCGTCCGCCTGCTTGGCCTTGGATCCATTGGCGCAACTTGCTGAGCCACGAGGGTGAAGAGTCGGATTCTCCCTCCGTTGCTCCTCCGCTGCTGGACGGCCGTTGTATTCCATGGCCATTGTCTCCCGGCACACCGGAAAGGAGAGGCATCCCCAGAACGGCTGACGAGTCGCTCGGTTCACCCTTTGGATCATCGGAACCTTGCATCGCACACACTGAGGTGGTCCCAGTGCTGTCTCTGTCAGCCCTTCTTTTGCGATCTCTTCTTCTGCCTCGGCCACGTACATCTCCAGCTCGGCAATCATCCTGGGCTTGTTGAAGCTGAGGTACTCGTTGGTCACCGGCTGGATGCGCTCCCGATAGAGCTGAGTCAACTCGTGCTTGTTGAACCGCTTCCAGTTCGAAGGCATCACTCGGATCTTCTTGGGCTTCACTGAGTCGTAGATCACCTGGAGACGCTCCATGTTCAGTCCCTCTAGGACTGTCCGATCGGCATCTGTCATGGTGAGAATCTTGGTGATCAAATCGGCCTTCTTGATGTAGGAGGTCTTGGTCACCATCGCCACTATCGGTCTCACTTCTACCACTTGAGAGAGCTTGAGTTCCCTTGAGCACTGCATTGCACAGATGCGCGTCATCATCATCACGGGTGGTCAAGACTTTACCAGGGTGTCCCAAACGGTGCTTCTTAGCCCCAGCAAACCTAGTTTTGGGACACCCGGACTTCAGCACAGACAAGGTTTGGTTTCCCTCTTCATAGGACCCTCGGTTATCCATGGAATCCCAAACCCTAGCCCTGTCCTGATTGCCATCAACCAAAACTTCATCACCGGAATCGATGAAAGCACCCCAGCATAGATCCAGCAGTTCTTCCAGCTTGGCATCATCCACATTGACGATGTTGAAGCCAATGTGCCCCGTAGCAGTAACTTTCATCGCTGCTTCAGTGCCAATCTTCTTGAAGACATACTGATCCGCTGCCAGATCCACAACCGTACCCAGGCATCGCAAGGCCTTCGAAGAGACAAGGAGCGGAACATCCTCATCAACCACACTTGCTCGCAGAAGGATCACCCTCTGCTGATCTCCCAGGTACAAAGGGAAGACTATGGCATAGGCTGCAGTCACTCGAGGGCCATCGCCAAACCTGAAAGGTTGGCAATCATCCGTGATGACAAAAGGTATTCCTTTTTCATTCATTGTCTTCACATGTATGTCCACCCACTTTGCACCGACTACAGTGCGAGCACAAGCCGTATCGGCAACGGCGAGGCCATGCGTCATAGACCTCAAAGTACCCGAAGTAGTCATCACGATGGCATTCACAGTCTCATCAAAGTCGAGCTCCTTCAAGGCCACATGGATTGCGTAGGCATCTTCGGAACCACTGCTCTCATCAGCAGTGTTGGTCACCACAAAAGTGGCTTTGGCAGGTGGTTTCGGTGGCGGAGGTTTGTCATCCTTTTTCCGGGACGGACATGAGGGGTCCTCATGCCAGTGCCCGTAGGCAATGATGCCACGGGCACGGCATGCCGCGCACGGCATGCGGCTTTTCATGTCCTTGATCCGTGCTTCCCTTTCCTGTTCCGATTCCTGTTTCACGAAGCCTCTGTTCTTTGTCATGGCTGCCCTCTTGCGGGCAGCGTGCGTCAAGAGCACTTCAGCCTCGTATTGAAGATCTTCGGGCTCTCTCTCATCCTCAACCGAAGCGTCACCTTGATCTGCATTCTCTGGCTCATCCTCCTGAAGCACAGCATTCACCTTGTTGCTCCATTTGCCATCCTTTTTCGCATGCCATCGGTTTTCTTTGGCATCGTCATTCTCGAACTTCTTGATTTGTGGAATCGTAGCGACCAGAGCACTTCGAAGACGGATGTAATCATATTCTCCGCCTGCTGCTGATATCACCTGCCTCTTTGCTTCCTCTGGGATGGAAGCCTTCTCAAGGAACCAGTAGGCACGTGCTGTGCCCTCCAGTGGGCTTCCAACTTCGGAGAGTTTCTTGCAATGCAGGCGAAACTCCATGTCATACTGCACCATCTCTTGTCCACGCTGCCGGCGAAAAGACCTGAAGAATTGCCCCAAGACCTGGAAGGTCTTGAGGTACTCCAGTGGTTCAAGCTCTGCACGGAGATGAGAAATCAAAAGATCTGGTCCTTCCGGGCATTTCAACGAACTCACGTCCAGTGATTCCGTCGCTGCCCAGGCATCTCCTGTCAGCTTTTCCACTAACTTGCCTCCTTGGAACTCCTTGTCAATGCCGGTGGTGCTGCGAAAGAGCTGCACCCTTCGCTCGTACTCCCTCAAGGGAGTCGAGCCGTCATATGCTGGCACATTGTCCTTGCCAGTATTTGGTCTCTTCTTGTCGTAGCCCTTCATGGATTGGTTTGAAGACGGTGCAGGATCACCATCACCTCTATGACCATCGTCACTGCCCCCAGGATCAGAAGACTTGGTAACTCCCTGGTAGTTGCCCCATTCTCCGGATCCACTCCAGTAACTGTTGGCCTTTGTGCTATTCCCCACACTGCTCCACCAATCCAAGAACTCGCGATCAAGCTTCAACCAACCACTACTCACATAGTCCTGAATCGCTGCTTCCAGAGTTTCGCCCCAAACCCATAGCACCGGTGTCCAGAACCACTTCCCTGTTGAGCTGCTCCCAGCCTGACTTCCAGACTGCGATTGATTGCCATCCTGAGACTGAGTATCATCATTGCTGCTTTGCTGTGCCGCAAAGGTGGCACGATCAAATGGCTGTCGCTGCCCATGCCCATCCTGAAAGCTGCCGTCAGGATAAAACGAAAAAGTCGCCATGAAGCCTAAAGAAAGCTCCCCAAAGGCCTCGGCTCGCGAGGCTCCGCACTACCAATGTCGAAGCTAATGCTCAAACGCCATGCCGCAAAATGCAGCCTTTTTGCATCACAACCGAGGGCCCTGCTCAGCTCGAGAAAGAAATGGCCCCAAAGAGGCAATCGAAAGAGACACATGTTCAAGTCATGGTGGCTGGAAGAGGCAAAGTTAACACACCCAGAGGGCTAGGTGTTTCTTTCAACATCGCAGCTTGCGTTCACTTGGTGCACAACAGTAAGGAAAGGTACATTTACGCGAATATGTGCAGGTCATTTTGAGATTGTTCAATTGTGCAATCAAAGCAACAAAACATGCATTTACACCGAAAGTGCCCACATGCCAGTTTAAACTGCTTCTGCAACCATATTCGCACGCTGTACATGCTTGCCCTCTTATCGGAACAACGACATTTATTGATCCTTCCGATGGTGCTGGCCAGCTCATCAACGTACTTATCTGACTTAGACCAGGATTGGCCAAAGTTGTGCCGCCCAACATTAATGTACGTATCCACACATGACCCTTTGGTTAGAACCTTCTGGTTATCTCCTTAGCTCCCCCGTTTGAAAATTGCCCTTTTAAGGCCTGTATGGGTAACCATGGCTCCTGGCCTCGCTCCCTCCATCAGCTAACACATCGAAGTACTTATCCCAGGATTGTAGCTGCCAACGTCATGGATTGGATGCTGAAGTCAAGGACGTCCATATCTCACTCTGTCCATATCTCTCTCGCGCTGTATCTTCAAGAAGGCTGGATCTTACATATTTTTGGAGGAATGCATACTGTAGACTCATCAACATTGGCTAAATGTGTAAGCTAGTTTTTGAAGATGTAGCACAAAAATCCTTGCGTTTGCTGATAGCAACCGATACACGTCGATGTAAAGAAAATGTTTAAAACATTTTAAACTATACATTTATCGAAAACAATGTCTATATGTAAAAACAAAGGCGCGTGAACAAAATGTGAAAAAACAACATGTTTAAACAAACAATCCGCTACGCCACCATCCGCTTGTCACAGATTCAGCAGAAATCAGCTGAATAGGCTTTCCACCGTAGGTCAAATGACTTTTGCGTACTGTAAAACAAACCAATGTCCGCCGGGCTTCCCAGTGGGATGTGTTCTACGAACTCAGCTGTGATCAATATAGATTTCCTCTCAGAAATCGGATGGAGTTTCACAAGGTCGTGCTTGAAAATCATGTGCCTTTTTGACGGTGCTTGATCAAGTTAAGAAGAGAAACCTTTGGCAAAAACACAATTTTCATGCCCCCTGAAAATTGTTGCCACGGGGGTGGTCAAAATTTTGTAGCGGGCCTCCACAACCCAAGAAACCTCAGGAAATCTCCGTCAGCTCAGCATATTGCTGCGCGCCCATCCTAGCAGCACGGGAATGCTGGGTCTGGCCAACCAAGGGGAGCCCCGCTACAAAAAACATTTCCTGCATTAATTAGACTTCTTCAAACCCATGGACTTTCAAACACGCCGGGGCCAACAGGATTGATCCCCCATAGCCGGTGACCCAGCAAGGGGTAATGTAACAGAACTTCTGGTTCACGGGTCCATGTTTGAAGGGCAAAACCACTGGTACCTTGTGTTCACAAGGATTTTCCAGTAAATTGCATGCAGCAGTTCCCTTCGCTGTTTCATGAGACAACAATCAACAAAAAGTGGACATGTGACATATCCGGAGGGAACTATATACTTCTCGAGCTGGCTCTACACTCTGCTCGGATGCACCCTCCCCAAAATGGCTAGTCCAAACCCGCCCAGTCTTTACGAGTTGAGCCGCGCATCTGGGGGAAACACTCAAAACACACCGCACCTGAGCCAACAGACTTTTAATCACTCATTGCTCATTTATTTTTGTAGATGCATATGTAATGTGTAGATGCATGTATAAATAGTATATATATATATAGACAATGTGTTTACAGTCTGCCCACAAATTCAATTCTTGATGTGATCAAGCAAGCGCTCGAACACACACATACACATATACATAACATGCAAACATACACAAATAAACATATGATATAACATATATGTATATGCATATATGTGAATACTGTCCCTACACAAAAATATATTCATATGATGTCCGTGTAAATCACACTATGAAGAAATCTAAATATGCAAATGAATTCAAACGCACAGTTTCAGAAATAAACATTTAAACATTATCTAAATATCCGAACAAATAATAGTGAAAGATGCAAACCGATGCAAACCGATGCATACTTCCTTTTTTGACCCCGCACTGATTCCCATGGCGGCGAGGCACAAGCTTGCAGAAGTCCTGCGATGATGCGATGGGTTGAAGACGGGGCGTCCTTCGCATTCCTGGGCGCTGCCATCTCCAACAGCGCCAGTCACGTTCACAGCTGGGGCAGCTGCTTTCGCTGCTCAACAATCTTGAGGAATATATGTCTTACCAGCTGGGGACCAGCTAGTTTCTACCATTGTTATTTTGGGTTGGTTACCTGCGATTTCATGGTAACTGGAGGCATAGGTGTTCGCTATGTCTCAATAGCAGTTGCCATCCACTTTTCAGGTTTCAGGTCGCATATCGCGAGACAATCTCAGGAATATGTAAGAGGGCAGCAGTGAACAAAATGTGCGATCCCTGATTGAACCCCACTAAGGCTCTCATTTCATCACCGATATGTTTCTTCTAACTTCGGACTGCGCAACGATCCATCTACAGAAATTATCCATGTCCATCCATGTATCCGGCGGCATTCCAAACACACTTCCCAAACTCTCAAAGTCATCATCAAACAAATAAACACCAAGTCGATAGGACTCTAGAGTGACATTGAGATGTTAGAGTGTCGTTGGCAAACGTGCAACTTCAGGCCTAAAACAATCATGGTCATGTGTCTGTTGGTGTTCATGCCTATATATCCCTTGAAGATCTACACAGGGAGGCAGCATTGACTCTAGAATGATCTGCCAGTGCTGGCACTACGCATTACCAACGAATGGTGGATATGCAATTGTAGTAATTGATAGCTTCATTTGCAAGAGTTCACTTGAACTCATTCATGCTTCGATATGTATGGATATGTGGTTGTAGCTGAATAACCTATCATTGATACGAGGCTGTATGTAAGTTGCGCATCTATACACGGAATCAAGACTCTTCAGCGGTCGCTACTTTCCGGGTACCGTACCGCTATGGATCGTCAACTCTCAACTGTTTGAATCTCCCGCACCATCCTGAGATCAAATTGCTAGATCAAATTTGAATTTTGAAAGGTTAATCAGCCATTGGTCACTCACTAATCATTAGCTTTTGGCATACCAGTATCAAGCGATTAGAATTGCTTTGCTTTAACACCACCAACTAGTGGTTGTTTCACCATCACTGCTGGGTTCCGTATTAAATGCCTTGAATTATAAACATCATTATCCCGAAAAGAACACCATGAACATCCATTGAGTGTGGTTTATATCCCCTACGAACCATCACTAACCCTTACAAAACACCCCATTCACTATGATGCGCGCCATTACCCCCTACATCCCCCCACTATCAACCATTCGTTGGCCATTCCTCAAGCATGGACCACTGATATGGCACCAGCACCCCAGCGAGGCGGGCCACCCGCCGGATCAGCCATAGGCCGAAGCCACACGCGAGCACCTGGGCTTGGGCTTGGCTATTTATTTGATGATTTTTTTTGAATGGCCAATTTCTATTGATTATTAATAGGTGAATATTATTTCTTTTTATCTTTATTGATTTTTGATCTTTACTTATTTTCAATAAAAATATGTTATAGGTGACTCTGTTGATGATGTGTTGTTGAATCATGGTCATTGATTCATCTTGTTAACGCTGTTACATCATGGTCCATCATGGCTACTCCTGGGCTAACATTGGTCTACTTGGGCAATCTTGGGCATCGACAAGTCTTCAAGGGAGCCAGAGGGGTGCTTAATTTTGAAGGCTACCCAAGGCTTCGCCAGAATGATTCGGAGCACCACATGGAAGGGTCTCCAGGGACCATTTGGTGGTTTCTCAAAAGGGGGGGGGGGGGCAAAATGGTTGTTTTGTCCCTATACATGGTCAACAAACTGGATGATTCGGGGGTACCCCTGTGACTGGAGAACTACTATATCGGAAGTTTATGGCAACTTCAAACGAGTTTGGGAGGTTGCGATCATGTTGGAAAACGTGCCCTCCTCCCTCCCAAAGAAAACACATGGGAGCCAAAGCACAGCAATGCTGCTGCTTATGAGCACGGCAGTATGCCAAACTTGGTAAAGGGTATCACGTGCATATTCGCCTCCAGAGGTGATGCCTGCACGCATGCCCAGCTGCATGATCAAGGATGAAGCTGTGTAATACTACATATCGATGGACGTGGTGATGGGTCTTAACATGTCATAGCCACCAACTGAAGAAACACACAGTAAGTCGCATCCAATCAGCGAAACAATTTTGTGCATGTATGGGATGTGAACTGTCAGAGTGGTATTGACTTACACTCATGTCTGTATCTGCATGTGTTTGTGCGCGCCTTCAATCAAAAAGCTGCACACTTACACAAATGCAAAGAACACATCATGAAAATTACAAACCCACACTTCCAGAAGCCAATTCATAGTTCCAGCTGTTACTGTGCCCTCAGTGATATAGCGCCCTTGAAATCATCATGCATCATTGTTTTCCAGAACTCAGCCAACAAGCGCCCCCAAACCTCAGGCAATGGACGGGACCGCACTACACTAGTTGATGCGTTTTATAGTTATACACAGATTGGCTGATCATCTCAGGGTCAAACACAAGTACCAACAATCACGTACATTAGTGGTTTGAACAAGGATATTGATTGGAACGAGCCATGACTGAAAACATAGTTTTAATTTAAAACTTCAACCAAACAAGTAGTCAATTTTATCAGCAATCATGGATTGACTGCCAGAACAGCTTTACCCAGGACCTGACAAACACCCATGAAATTCCAGTTGGCGCCAGCTTCTTTCCAAACATCTCCTTTTGAAAGAGGCTGCTGAGCAAGCCATCATTGATCTTCTGGTTGGTGGGTGGTTAGGACCCCCATGGAACGCTGAAGCAAACATGGTGATCGTTGCGAGGCAAGGGCGCAGCACCGGTGGAAAACCGGCCATGCGAGGACGACATCGAAGTACTAGTGGGAACATCCATAGGCACAACCACCTCAACGAACAGCCGCCATGGCTTACCAGCTCCCACCTCGGCTCAAGGCGCCCCAAGTGCGATTCATCAGTCGCACTTCGTCCATATTTGTGGCCACTCCTGGCACTCCGTTGGTGGGAAAACCTGAAGGAAAGCATCCTAAGTCTTAAGTCTCTCCTGGTGCATGTCATGACATCTTCTCTAGTTGGGTTTTGCTGGTAAAGCGTTGACACAAAGAAACCACAGTTGTAGTCATCAAACGGATTGGAACAGCGCTTTGCCAAGAGCCTGAGCCTCCCTTCTTCCCATCGCAGTGACAAGCCGTGTATCCTGGCAGCCTTTGCACGTGAAGCCCTGGCTCCGTATTCCCCCCAAGGCTCAGCGCCGGAACCTAGACATTTAAGGGGGCAAACATATGCAAAAGGAAGGGGCTCGTTGCCAAGCATTCAATGCTTGTTGGACCGTGCCGGTCCATGACACCGCCCAGGTCCCATCTTCTCAGTCTAGGAATGCGGCATGAAAACCTGGTAAAATCATGTAAAATCGGTTGCTGCATTGCTTTGCCAAGGCCTCACCCGGAGACATTGGCCATACTGCACTAGTATGATAATTGGGAGAGCAATTCTCATTGCCTTTGCTACCATCGTTGGTCACACTAGCAATTGCAGCTCCAAAAAACACGGCTCTGCAAATGATCTGCTGGGTTGAGCAGCCCTCCTGCCTGCGCAAGAAAAAAAGTCACCATCGCGTCCAGCGCAGAAGCGGTCTGCCCTACAGGCGGCATACCATGAATCGCCTCATTGCACCATGGCATTGAAATGGGATGCGCCAAAGGTAACAAGCCCACCGTACCCCATGGCAGCGGGCAAGAGCCAACTCTAAATTGCCCATGTGCGACTCAGACTGCCCAATCAAACCAGGCTTGAACAGACCTTCACCGGTGAGCTTTCCAGGGTCCATGCATGAGGCTTCCACCGAGCAGCAGTAGGAAGCCTTTATTGGCATCCGGTGTAGTTCCCATGTGTTGTGGCTACCTCAAAGGAGCAACCACGCACCAAAATGTTGGCCCAAGTGGGGTTGGTTGACGATCAAACGCGGTTGAGTGGTCAGCGATACACACAGACGCACACACACACATTTGTATAATTAGAAATATAATTCGAAATGTGTGTGTGTGTGTGTGAGATTGTGTGTCTACAAACTTGTTTTCAAAGCTGATGACGACAATGAAGGTGCTGATGGCAGTTCATGGCCGATAACAATGGTATCCATCATCGGAATTGATAGAACCAGCAGAAACACCAACGGCAGGTTCAAAGCCTTGGCAAGAAAAAATGTCCATCAAGCTGATGCCACAACATGATGCATGTTCCCTTGTTGAATCTTACAGCTGCTATATCTCCAATTTCCTCTGCAACAAAAACAACTGCAAAGTGTAGTTGGATCCGGCTCAAGTACGACTTAAAGCAATTCATCATGATGCACAAGGCGAAAAAAACTCCCAAAAGCATTCTAAAAACAATATCCCACAGACGCCAAACTTTGTGTTGGTCATGGCTTCATTCTCAGCCAGTTCCGTAGGGTCCAGGCCACCCACAGTCACTTATGGTGGTAACTATGGTGAGAACAAGCAAGATTTCAATATATTATCTGTCGAAATCTGCAGTGTTGAACTTATAGGAGAGATATGATTGAACCATGATCGTCAGAGTGTGTAGCAGGCTGGTGCCCGAAAGCCAGTGAGGAGTCCAATTTCAAACCCATCAAGTCGGTGGGTGGGGGCACAGCATGGAGCAACATGGCGCCCAGAAGCACAGTCGACTAGCCGCATACCTGGGACGCAGAATCGGTGCATTTCTGGGGGGGTCTCAGTCCTTGTCACGTTGTAGCTTCCTAAGCCTGCAAGCACCGGCACATCTGAAAAAATCAAAACATGAATGTTAGCAACTTCATGTAACCAGGGCGATGTATGCAAAAGATGGCTACCAAGCAGCGCCACAGAAATTATACGAAATAACATGCAAGTATACACATGAAATTGCCATGTCCATGTCACCCTTGCCACTGCTTTGAGTAGGATCTGGCCTACACTACATTCATAGTTTCCCCACTGTTGAGCATGACACAGCTCTCCCTGCCAGCGTACGACAAGTCATCCAAAAGAGTGTATGCAACGGACTTCACTGTGACATCACTTGGGCACCATTTTGGCAACCACCAGTGCCCACAGCTCAGGTCATTGAAGCATTAGTGGGGCACCGAGGGTTATAAGTTATAACTTATCCCATAGCGCCAAGCGACATGGCGCTGTACTTGCCACTTTGTGCATCACAGCGCGGGTCGTAGTGCTCAGCATCGTACTTGCCTTGTGCTGGTCATGGAGAGGTCGCTGGTTGGTTTCGTGACCCGGAAATGTCTTTCAGAACCACGACCCACTTACCCCACGCAGGTCCTACCTATAAAAAAAGACCCAAGTGTATCTAAATGTCTGCTCAAATATGCCATACATGGAGCATCTGGGAGATAGACAGGTCAATAGGTAATCAAAACAGTTTATGGTTTTTGAAAATGCTACAGCTACGTGTTCTGAAGAAACTGAACGAGCAAGGGTCTGGGGTGTCAAATCAATGGCCGTACCGAACTCACCCTGGGCTCCATCTAACTACATCCACCTGAGTGCAGCGCAAGGTGTACCCTTCCCAGTCACAAGCACTGAACCCCACATACTGGATGGTATTAGGCGGTATTGTAACAGGAGTGAAAGCCTGACAGACAGGAGTTGAGGCCCCACTAGCGAGGTAAGTGATTTTCGATCCACATCTGTTTATTCAAGCATTCACTGTGGTAGCTATGTCATGATGCTATAAGTCCACGTGTAAGCCGATGCTACGCGCAAAGGTGCTAGCCGGTAGCCATATAATTGACCATATTGACCTGAGAAGATCAAATCTCTCTCCATCCCAATCCCAAGCCGGCGACAAACAGGACAAGAAACGGTAGAAACCCACATTTGGATCGCATTCCTCGGCGACAAGTGAGTCATGCTAAGCTTTTGCAGGGTCCTTGGTGACGTTCGTATGGACATGTATGGACTCTCCAAAGTTCAGCGTGCTGCTTTCTCCAAGCTCGAGTCCCCACGGTGCCAAGATGCGTAGAAACATGCTTCCTGAACGAAGAAGCGCTCGCACTCTTGCGAGAGCGGGCCACAGCGGTCCCACTGGAAGGACTCCTAAGCGGGGACGGGTGATCCTAGTGGTCAAGATTTGCTGGTTTCATGATCCGTGACGTTCCAAAATGGTTTGTCATGGTTGATGCTTGTAGAATTCTCTTGAATAAAAAACATTGAGTTGCTCACAAAGGCTATACTGTAGTGGCAATCAGCCCAGATCGATGAAAAACACCCCTGGCATTTCACCGCTGCTCAACAAAAACTGGCTTTGGAGTTGGCCTGTGGGAGAGCAATGATCATACAGTGGATTTGCAGCAAATCTCAAACAAAACTTTGTTGGAATTGGAACTCTTCCAAAGAAATTGCGACGGGAGATGAACTTGAGATACAATACTGGTGTCAACGCTTGCCTGGAAGCGCCAGATAAGCAGACCAATTGCAGAGTTTCTCTAGCCTGTGAGGGGGTTCAGGGGAGCTACGTGGCGCTGGGTCCCCAAGTGCACCCAAGTAAGACTCACCGGCCGGATCTCAGGGAGGTGCGCCTGAACAAATGCCCTTAGGCAAAGAGCTCCTACCAGGCCCTACCAAGGGGCACCTTCTCTAGCGACCATCGGTGACGCCTACTTTGGTCAATGAATGATACGAGCAACACAACTGCAGCACCTGCTGGTGGTGCCTTTTTTTGCCCCACGGTACATTTACACCTCATCATAATATACTAGACATATCGAGGCATATATGCACATGTGTGTGTGTGTATTGAACTCGTACTCCTGTGCATGGCACCGCTCAGATCATAGAAATCCAGGTCTCCCCAAAGCTGGTCTTCAGCACTTCAAGGGAGCCAACCTCAGGGCAGCTTGGGCGATCAGTTGTGACGCCCACATCCCTGCTTTAGAGGTACCATCCCTAGAATGATCATCAACAACCAAGGACGGTACGTTTGAACGCCAGCTTTATGTAAAACCTAACTCTCCCACTTTGCATCACTAGGTTCTGAACTAACGTTTCCTTGCTTCACAAGCTCAAATTGTAGCTTCCTGATTTTTTTGGGGTTTACCTCATGATCATGGCCACAAATAATCTGCAAAAGCAAAAAACAACATAATTAACGTTGACTGTTTCAATCTGTTTTATCATACCTTCTTGCTATATACTATGAGCCACCACATGTCAATAGTGTTCGTGACTTGCCATCTAATATGTTCGGGGGTTCCAACCTGGATCTCCCGCGCCAGGAAGCCGTCTCCCTCCGACAGCAGGCGCGGAATCTCCAAGGATGACACTCCGTGACCAGCGGCTCGGGTCCTGGAAAGTCCTGGGCGCTGCTGTTGCCATGGCAGGGCTGGTTCCCATGCAATTGCGCCGAGATTTCGCTTCGTTTGTCACAAACACAGCGAATGGTCGAGTCATAGGTGGAACACACAAAAAATGATTACCACCAATTTTGGTTCTACCTGATTCGCAACTGACGGCCATCAAGCGAGCAACCATCATTCACCATCAGCCGTCGCAGCACGGCGCCTTGTGGTGGTGAAGATTGCATGCTTCTGACCTGTTCCAGCCCTGTTTCTCCGCCACGGCGTCGTTGGGATTCGCGGCGTCGAAGAACCACATGGTGTATGCTTGGGACTCCTTGGGCGTGCGCCGGCAGCATCATCACTTCCCAAAAATGCAGAAAACCCGAGGCCCTTGGGGGAACAGCCATGTTAGCAGTAGTTTTACTGCAAATCAAAAAACCAAAAGAACATGTAAGTGCGCATCCATGTGCATTGAGAACTTGGATCTTCATGAGCACTACAATTTCGGTAGGAAGCTGAATGCATTAATTAAATACGGTTCAGCGCCTAGATCGATTGATGGCTGAGGGGGTGACCCTCGCGGTGCCTCACAGGTGATGTCCCCCGTAGGGTCCAAGTCAACCTGTGTGATTGTTGCAGTAGGTTGCAGTCATGTTGATAAATCATGATAAATCATGAGAAATCAAGGTTTGAGGAAAGTTGATAGATTAAGGAAACCTGAATTCCTACGAAAATGCTATCACCCGATTTGACTTCCCAAAGGTCTGTTTTATCCAATTGACATTGCCCAAAAATCGCCATGTTCCTAGCAGGAGTTCACTGCCTGACACTGCGCTGGTTTACTTCAGTCTATGATGATTGCATCCCGTGGTGAATTGCTTGCGATGGCATTGTTCCCATCATCCTTTGATTGCAAATTGACGTTGTTTGCACTATCCTATGTTGCATGGCATGCATTTTGAATCCCCACTGCCGCGACATGCATCATGTTGCATGTGCAAAACAAGCGCACGCACACACAAAACACACAAACACACAAACACACAGCACACAACTCACACAACACACAACACACAACACACAACACACAACACACAACAACACACAACAACACACAACAACACACAACACACAACACACAACAGCACACAACACACAACAACACACAAAAACAACAGCACACAACAACACACAAAACACAACAGCACACAACAACACACAACACACAACAGCACACAACAACACACAACACACAACAACACACAACACACAACACACAAAACACACAACACACAACACACCACAACACACAACACACCACAACACACAACACACAACACACCACAACACACAACACACAACACACCACAACACACAACAACACACAACACACAACACACACACAAACAACACACACCCAAACAACAACAACACACACACACACACAAACAACACACACCCAAACAACAACACACACACAACAACAACAACAACAACAACACACACACACACAAACAACAACAACAACAACAACAACAACAACAACAACAACAACAACAACAACAACAACAACAACAACAAGAACAACAA
>VSDK01002455.1:401044-430690 GCA_009767595.1 Symbiodinium kawagutii | reverse complement strand
ACACAGACACACACACACAGACAGACACACACACAGACACACACACAGACACACACACACAGACACACACACAGACACACACACACACAGACACACACACACACACACTCACACACTCACACGCACAACACATATCCCTGCACGGCTGCATGTCAGACCCTTCAGGAACACCCCAAAAATCCTTTATTAACGGTCACAGTTTCTCTGTCTCTCTCCCTCTCTCTCTTTCCGTCTCCGTCGCCATCCTGAATGAGACGGTCACTGACTTTTGTTTCTCTGACTCAGTTGATTAATTAGCAGTCTATGTGTCACAATTGGATGACAGTCACTGCCCAAATTGAAACAATTGTTACCGACTTCGACAAGCTGATGACTAGAAATGCGGGATATCAATGCATATCGGCAAACCAAGCACTTTGGAAGGTAAATATCACAATGCTCTTTATCCTTCCATTTGCTTATCACACTCGTAGCTTCAACTTGCTCCAACAGGATAGCTCTGGATACCCCTGGCTCCCACCAGCCACGCCAGGCTCAGAGATCTGCCCGTTGCACCCACCACGCGTATCCATGCGTCATTCGTTTCATAAACAAAAGCGGATCCCCACATCGTTTCGCAAAGCTCCTGCGGCACAACCAGGACTGCTGCGCTTGCGCGACCACTGATATACAGCAATGACTTGATCATATCGAACCAATTTCAAATAAAGGCTGAACAAATGAACATTCGAGTGTTGAATAATGGTTAAAAATGGAAAATGATGGTTAATTAATCATAATCATGGGAAGTAATCCAAATGGTGAATCTATGTGAATTTATTTTTGGTGGGACATGGCTGGTTGATCAACCAAGTAATAACAACATGATGCCGCAGAGTGAGCGTTCCAATTGCGTGATGTGTGGGATGCTCATCGGTGAAATTGCGTAAAACCTTGCACATCTGTAGCTGTTGCCTTCGAATGGAAAGCATACCTAGCCTGCTATCATCAGCTCTGAATTGTTGTTGTTGTTGTTGTTGTTGTTGTTGTTGTTGTTGTTGTTGTTGTTTTCTTTTGCATGAATGGAAACCCCCAAATCTAGTTTTTCACATGTATACTTGGCAAATATGATCAACACCGTACAATATCGTCCACAGGATGTGATGACACCACTCACTCACAAAGCACGTCGGCTCTGACAGGAAGCGGCCCGTGACGGCTGCTTTCTCGAAGCTATTTCTGTACCAACATGTTCTTAGTGCAAGAGTAAAGCGCTAAGTACAGTGTTTGGCCTTACAAGCCCACTTTTTTTTGACTTTGATGGCTGTCAGAGAGCTTATTGCTCGCCAGCGGTGAAACGCATGCCTAAATTCAGTCCATGGACAAAATGTCCTTGCTCCTGAAATGTCCCCCAAAGTCCGGTCTCATCTGTTGGTGGTCGAAGTCCTCATCACCTGCAAACAGCTCATCGTATTGTTGTTGTACCTCACTTGGTAGCGGAGCTGAGTTGGAGTGAGAACCAAGACGCCTGGCGCGCTCATCCACAAAAGTCGCAGCTAACACATAGTTTAGCTTTGCAAGGTATTCCTTGGCCTGAGACGTTTTCCACTGATT
The DNA here is from genome assembly GCA_009767595.1 of Symbiodinium kawagutii. Lineage (NCBI taxonomy): Eukaryota > Dinophyceae > Suessiales > Symbiodiniaceae > Symbiodinium > Symbiodinium kawagutii. Next base: position 429,097 of record VSDK01002455.1, on the reverse strand, counting down.
GGACTCGTTCTTGCCACATAGTGTGATCAAATTCTTCCAGTCAATGGTCTGTCGTTCCTCAAACAGTTTTTGCCGAAAGCCCGGCAAATGAGTAAATGCAAGGTCAGTTGGCTTCAAGGACACAGCACCATAGTGTGCCTGAAAAATGCGAATGCGTGTGGTCCGCTCTTGTTGTTCCAATTGCTCGGTCCATGGCAGTTTCCAGATACTCGGACGTTCTGGCCGAGTAGGCTCGGCCGGATGCTCCATGACACATGGAGTAGTACACATGGCAGCATGGAACAATAGTCGCAGACTTACATACAAAAGCAGATTCGACACACCGAGCTGTTCGATCTCTTTGACTTTCAAACAAGGTAGCGCTATGAGATGCAGAGCTGAGCGAAGTGGACGGGGGTCAGTGTCATGAACCCTGTTGAATCTCGCTTCAGTCCACGTCTCACAGGGTGGCGCTAACAAAATGCCAGCAATGACGTGCTGGTGGATCCAAGAAACCATCGTGGACACCAGGGTATCTTTGCCAACATCGTGATCGTCTGAAAGAGCCAAATCCAATAAAAGGACCTGTCCATCCGGTTGCCTCTGTCTCAAGCACTCTTCTGTATGTATACTGTTGAAAATCCCCCTTCCTTCGTCTCCCAGAGAAAACGTAAAGGAAGATGGGTTTGGAACACGGCAAGGCTGAAATGTGAACTGCAAAGTGACGATATGTCTTCCGTTCCTGTTGAATCCGATTGCGCAGCTGGTCGGGGATATGAAACTCTTCCCAAAGAGAATCCAAATGTTGAAACCGTCGTTCGATGGTGTTTGCAGCAATTGGCGTATCCTCTTCGGCTAAGCGCTCTGGATTCAAACTGATCATGCAATCTTGAACCAGCTGGCTTGGCACTGGAAGGCAGGCATTGACAAGCTCCTGCAACGAGTTGGCTTGCCAAAGACTCACAGCTTCCTGGAACGCAAGGTGGTTCTCAACCGCATCAGAATCCTGATGATGCAGCTCCCGGTGAAGGGCAAACCATTGCACTAAACGGCTGGCCAGAGCACCGTGGTACGGATGCTGTGGCAACAGATTCAGGATGTCAGAAACGTCATTGCTATAACTGTGGAAAAGCACCTGTGTGGCCCACTGTTCAAAGTCTTCATCTGACAGGGGGGCATGACTTCGGGTATCAGGAGTCTCATATTGTTTGTGTCGTTGCCATGGCCATGGTAAAAGAGGTCCCTGTGCTCGTTGTACAGGCCAGTACAAGCGAGAACGTCTTTGTTGACGACGTTGTTGGGGCTGATGCTGTGCACATTCTTGTTGGGCCTGTTCCACTTCTTCAGTGCTCAAAGGTGGGACAGACAGCATCAGTTTCAACATGCACCCGGTATGCCTGTACTTCAAATGATTCACAACCTGTCGACGACTGTCATAGGTTTTCAAGCAGGCTCGACAGGTGTTGCTGCAAGTGAAGTGTTGAACCAGGTTCGCAAGCTGGTGTTTCTGATATCCATGGCTAGGAAGTGCTTTGAAAAAAGGAAACACGGCATCACATATGGTACAACGATATAGCTCACCTTGCTGGGGCGCAGAATCAAGCTGAGTGGACATGATACCATAATGCATGCAATCCTTTTCAAAGTCTTTCTGAAATTGACGGAACACCTTCCAAAGTTGACCATATGCACGAAAGATTTTGCTTGCCCTCTTGCCAAACTTGATGAGGGATCGAGGCTGCTGGGCACAAAGTTGGGCAATTGGTTGAGGGCACCCTGACATACTCAAATCAGCAAAGACAGAATCATGAGCAAAGTCAAGGACCTTCTTTAAATCGTGCTGGACTTGGGAAAGCCAGCCATGATGGGCAGGAGCTGCTTGCAACACTGCAAACAGTTCGATCAGCTCGGTTTGGGAGATGCGATCGAAGAGTGAGAACCGTGCCATGGCTAAAAGAAGCAACGGATGCTCACATTGACTCTGTGCAACAAAGTCCAACGTGCATACTCCAGGGCCAGGAGTGATATGAGGAGTAAGAAACCTCAGTTGCTGCACCATCAGACTGACAAAGGAACGAACCGTATGAATGTTCATATTATGCCAAGCACCTGAGCCATACATGATACGGCTAAGCACCAATGTGCGAAAGAGCTGCACACGGGTTTGCATCGGCAATTTCGGTGAGCGAAAGATGTTTTTCCGAAGCAGCTTCTTCATAGGTGCAACTGCTAAAAAGCGGCGTTTGATCTCATTGGCTGGATGACCCGTGTGGTCCAACACAACCCCTAAGTACATGTAATCAGGCACCACTTGCAACGGAATAGGTTTCTCAAGAGCTTCGCATTCAATGGTCAAAACAGGTGGGTTGCCTTGCTGCAAAATCTCTTGCCAAACTGCACGAGATGTGGGTCCTTTCAATGATAGCAACACCGCAGTCTTATCCTTACCATAGTTGATGGCTAAACCAAACTCAACCGCACACTGCTGGACAAGGATGGCTGCTTCTTGGACCTTTCGCACAAGGTGGCGTGGGTCTTTATCACGGAGTAGAAGCACAAGGTCATCAACCCAACATGCTTGAACAATGTGCTGAGTGGGAAGTTCGTCAGGGCTCAATAACCCTGGGGGAATCCATGTGACATCAAAACTGGTATGCAAGTCGGATGCGCAAAACTTTTCACGGATGCGAGTGATGAATCTGCGCATGATGAAAGCGAATAACAAGTCAGCAACACTGTCCCCGGGTCTTGTTCCTGCATCAGTATTGGTCAAAGATGCAGAAGAGCCTCGCATTTGGAACCAAGTGGAGGTGAGCATGTCTTGAACTTGTGCTCGTAGATGTGGTGACACCTGCGCCTGTGTCAAAGCATCTGGCTGATGCATCTGATCCCTAAAGGCATGATACATCTCTGCACTCCATCCTTGGCTCTGAAACAACTGTACAATCTGCTCCTCACTAAACGGGCGAGAAACTAAAAAAGGGCGGCATGCTCGATAAAATGCCTGCTTGATATCGACAAATAAATTGGCAACCGAATGACCCGATTCAAGAGACAGACTACCAAATGACTGCACAAAAAGTTGAAGGAAGTCTGTTGAGAGATGCGGGATGCCACCAGCTTGCATGTTTTCTCTGTACTGGCAAAAGGCTGGGAGCATTTTATGACGAAGGATGCCATGTCGAATCTTTCCTAAAACATCTGCAAGGAGAATGGACCTGAATTGGTCAGCACGGCTCTGAGCTGTACACGATTTGGGCACAGTGCAAACTTCTCCTCCTTTCCACCGCAGTGGTTCCTGGCAGCGCAGTCCACATTTGGTCAATAGAGGCCATAGGATCTGAGCGAAAAAACAGGATTTTGTTTGTAAATGTCAACTGGCAGTGTGTCTAAGCCAGGTGACTTGTTGGATCGGGCTCTCATGATGTACCGTTCAATCTCACTCAGAGTGGGCAAGGAGCAAACATCGAAAGGCAAGTCCTCCGGTGCAAATTTTCTGGTTTGGATGGATGCAAGCTCCTAATGTTGTTCAACCGTAACTCGAATGCCTTGCTCTGATGCAGCAAAGTGAGATCGCCATCTTTCAGCAGCTGTTGCATGATCCGGTGCAAACGTGCTGTCTTCCATCAAGACTGCTGGAACTGGTTGAAATTTCTGTTGATGACGGCGGTCTGATTGGCCCAAGAGTGGCCTGAGTGCTCTGTAAAGAGCACGAGAATCATGCCCCTTGGATGCTTTATAAAAGGAGTCAACCAAATTCTGGGCACATTGCACACGATCTTGTCTACTTAAGTACCTTGCCATTGTGTGCAATTTGGATTGATCGATGATGCAGCGCCCACATGTGTGTGTGCCGCAACTGACATGTGGCGCGAAACACTGAATCATCCAAATGTTGAGCCTCATTGGCGGGGGCCAAGTCCAAGCCCAGTCCAGACCGCCAAGCTCTGAAGACTCGACCTTTCAAGAGCCAGTGCAAGTGGTCACGGGTTTTGTGAACCAGCTTCAAAAGCTCCTTTCGAATCTGAACAATTGCCCAATTATTCATAGACATGTATCGTTGGCGGGGCAGTGTTTTGTCCCTTCTGAAAGACTGCTGAACTCCATTTTGAAGCCAAGATACAAGCTCTTCTGCATGCTGACCTACTCCTGTGGACCATGGAATGTGAGGAGGCGACTGCAGATATGTGGCAAACTTCTGTTGGGCAACAGGATCATGACATTTCCTGACATCAATACGTGGCTTGGTGTCTTTGGTGGTGGTGGCAGGCTTTGGCGCCATAGTGACGGCAACCACCGCAACATGATGGTCATCTTTTACGGTGATGAGGTCAACATCGGTGCTCACCCATGATTGCACTTCGAATGCATGCCATGACATTGGAAGGAGGACATAGTCAAGACGATGCTCTTGACCTTGATTAGAAATCCAAGTGGCAGAGCTACCCCGGTGACACTGCTCAAAGGTTGCAGGAAACCACAATTTGTGTTCAAGGGCAAAAGCATGCGCATGTTGGCCTGCCTGGTTTTCAAGCTCTGCTTGCAGTGTAGACACTGCATCACTGGGAACACTACCAAGTCTGGCATTCAAGTCACCTAACACAATGAGTGGTAGGTCAGGGCGAACGGATGAGACCAAGTTATGCATGCTTTGCCACCACAGGTGTTGCTGATAGTCCGAAATCCCCTCGTGGGGAGCATGTAAAATCAAAACACGGGCCTCAAAGAAAGGTGCTTTGATGATCATGCAAAGGTGGCGGTCACTATGCGAAGCAACATGAAAATGGTCACGCTCAAACGTGTACCGATGTGTGTCATCAACGGCATAGGCCAAAGTGCGGTCTGCCCAAAACTCACAGCCTCTGGATCCATCTATGGTTGATCCACTCTGGAAAACAAAGTGGCTACTGGAATGCCGTGTGTATGGTCCTTTCGTGCGACATTCTTGAAGACCAATCATCAAACACCCTGCTTGATGAAACTGAGCCTGCAAACTGGCTATGCGGCCTTCAACGAGGAGGCCACTTTCTTGTTGCCTTTGTGGGCCACACTGCGAAGTCAAAACGTTGGCTGTGGCTGCAACAAGATGTAAACGAACTGTCGATTCAACTGCCACTGTTGAGTCATGATTCCATGTCAGATCAACAGGATATGTGCCAAAGGGGCCTTCTGCTCGGAATGATCCTGCTAGCGCTCCAGCTCTTGGAATGCTGGAAGAGTCATGGAGCGACATCCATGCATATTGAAATGATGGGCTACGCAAGATCTTCACTACCTCAGAAGGAAACCTCAATGGTGGTAAAATGTCTTTGGCTGTAGCATCAACTAAATCTGACCATGGATGTTCAACGTGGCTCTTCTGGTGAACATGATCAAAACTGACACCCGCTGCTCTCAAGCAATGGCGGATGGAGCAAAGGGCATCATGAAGCTTGACATACTCCCATGTGGCATTCCAAATGCCATGGCCCGATGCACACAATCCTACCGTCGAATTATCATAGTAGAATGTGGTCATTGCCTTGTGCGGGTTTTGGGCTAACCATGCCATAGCCCAGAGCATGCCAACTGCTTCGGCTGAGAGGGCATCGTGTAAAACCTCTCCTAAACTGGCATCAAGATCAGCAGGCACATTACCTGCAGTGAGGGGGCCATAGGCCGCACAGAAAAAACAAAAGTTGGAGTGGTGAAGCTCCCCAGATTCAGCCACGACAACAAAAGCCCATCCGGCTCTGTCTTCACTATGCGCCTGGCGATTCGGTTGATAGCTAGAGCCATCAACATAGACATGAAAATGTCGGACATGCTCAAAACTCCAAAGTGGAAAACATGTCATGTAGTCACGGAGGCCAGCACGAAGATCTGGTAACATGGACACAAAATCCAGGGTCCAGTTAACAGAATCTGAAGTCCAAGGCTGACACAAGGCTGCATACATGTGGCTCGATGCTTCCATGGCTTGTTCCTTCAAAGTCCATTGGAGCTGGCTCTCTAGATTAATGACAATCTTTGGAGTCAACAACATCTCTGAAGATGGAGTGTGCACGCACCTGGAAGACATGAGCAATTCGCATGGATTGTGGAAAGGCTTACCAACCTTTCCAAGGGGGGTAGCTACCCCAGTTTGTCCAGTTCGTCGTCTGTTGCAATCTCCGTAGGCACAGGCACTGGTGATGTGGGCGACGAAGATGCTTGTGATTCGTCCTGCCTGGATGGCTGGATGTGGACGTCTCCTTGGTCCTGCTTCGCTATCTTGGGTTGCCTTTGCCCTGGAGGAGACATCTGATACTGTTCTGGCAGTCTTGGTAAACGATGGCCTGGAGAACTGTGAACAGACAAAGCATCGCTGGATTGTTGACAAGGCGCTTGAACACAAGGTGCTTGAAGTACCTGTGGATGTTGGGCCTGAGTCACTGGCGAACTGACTTTCGAGGGAACCTGTGCATAAACTTCTCGAAGGCGAGCTTGGCATTCGATCTGCTTTTGTGCATAAACTTCCAGTTGCTGCAATTGCTGGGCATTGAGTGGTTGTCCTCCCGTTCCACCTTGCTGAATGGGCAGCATGATCATGGCCTGAGCTGCCTCTTGAACCAGTTGATTGATTTGAGTCATGTCTGGATCGGTTACAGCAGCTCCTACGACTGGGGGTGCTTGGGGTGGAGGGACCGACGAGAAGGGTTGCAAAGAGGAAGGTTTGTATAGAGGGGGTTCGGAAAGCCTGAGGATGGATCCAAGTCGTCCGATGCCTCTAAATCTTCTTCTGGTTCGTCCCAATTGCCTGGCGGCTGGTCGATAGGGCTGTCGGGTACTGGTGTCTCCTTTGCTGCATTCTGCACCAGACCATTCCCTGAAGGCCAAGTGTTGGGAGAAAGCAACGGCAACACTGGTGGCATTGTTGGACCTGACACAGGTATTGTCCCTGTACCATTGTTCATTCCCATAGTTGGATTCACCTCTTGGCATGGCGTACCTGCATTCACGAAGCTGTGTGGCTGCAGTGGCATCACTTCGGTGGGTTGTGGCATACCTGCAAAAACACCTCCTGTCGACGGATGCATCTGTGGTCCAGCTATCGGCTGTGATGCTTCTCTCCTCACTAACGGAGCACCTGAAGCAATTTTCATGTCGGAGGCTGGCATGGCATTGATTCCTGGCACTGAAGACTCCGCAATGTGTGGAAGCTGAAATCCTGGGATAGTCACCGGTGTACCTACTTCCATATGTCTGGGTCCTGGAGTGTGTGTCACACTCTGTGTGACATACGTCTGCCTGGGGAAAGATGCATCTATCCCTGCATTGCTTGGCATTGGCTCTTGCAGTGTCAGCTCTTGGGTCAACATTCCTGCTGCAATGTTTTCATCTCTTGCACTGCACGTTCCTGGAATTGTGCAAATTTGGAAGATTCTTGTTGAAACTTGGTTTGCACTTGTTTCACATAATCTGGCCAAGTTGTCTGAATCTCCACCAATGCATTTTCCAGTTTTCGCAAACGTGCTTCGATTTTGCCTATGCGGTTTGCACGTTGATGCAATTGAGTACGGATACTCTTCTGTTGGCTCATTGACACTGTCTCTTTGGATCCATTGTCCTGCATGGATGAACCAGAGAACAAATATCCAACAGATGGTACCCGAAATTCCCCATGTGGTTCTGAGTTTGACTTGTCGGTGTCTTTCCTCTGCTTGGGTTTGTTGTCGGGCTTGGTTCCAACCTTGTCCCAACGTTTGCCACAAGCTCCACAAAACGAATTGGTGATTGGCACTGTAGCTCCGCATGAGCATTTCCAGTTTCTCGGCATATGTCCAGTGAAATCCGAAAAAACACCAGTTAGTTGATGGAAAGGCTTTGAGTGATGTGTTGAAATCACCCTGTATACCCTCCACCAAGACACAGGAGACAGCAAATGCGATTGACCTCGCAACTGTTTCCTCACCTTGGCTCTTCTTGCCCGAGCTCGGCGATGGGCAGTCGGAGATGAAGCCAGGATGTCGCAGTAACTGTTGGAGATATGGCCCGAAGGCTACTCCGAAAGTTACAAGGGGCAAAAAGTACCGCTAACGGCGATTTGAGCCCTTTACAAGCCCAAGCTTACTATATAATATAGCTAAATTCTATCAAAAAGAAACCATTAGTCCGACCTTTTCGTTTTAATACTAGTTCATCAAATGCTCCCCATGGATGATGTGTTTGTTATCAAACAGGCCATGCTGATAGATATTAAATTTGTGTACTTGGACAACCAACTCAATACATGTAACAAAGCGTTAGTCACACTGCACGCATGGAACTGGTGCTTCAATGGTTGACGTAGTGAGCTCCAGTCCTGGGGACCTTCCAAATTACACACCCACCAGACCACCAAAACAGCACAACGCCATCCTTGCCCGAAGCATAGATCCGGTCAATGCGCTTGCAATTCCTCACGGCAGCTGGATTGCAAGCAACTTCCAGCATCACTAAGTTCTGGTTTTGGAACGGAGTTTCAAATGTGTCATCACCAAGCATTATAACTCCACTATGTGCCACCACCATCGGTCCTCCAAATTTTCAGTGCGACAGTTCCTGCCACATCCCGGGTACCCTAAAAAAACACTGCCCAGTTGCGCTGCAGTGGTCTGGTAGAAGGCAGCCACGGAGTCCAGCAGCAAGACAAGGCGCAGCATGGCGCAGGCAGCCCATGACAAGCTCTGCGACCGTGTGGTCGATCCTTGTGGATCCATGTGCCCCTGGAATTAGTGGTTCCAGTATCAAGGGATGGATAGGGTAGTAAACACTTGGGGATGCAACACAACGAATGAATGGAAGTATTCTTGGCGAGTGAGCTTGTTAATTGGTGGCCGATGAGGGATAGTAAACTTAGTCATAATTGGCTAGGCATCGGTGGAAACAACATTAGGGATGGAACTGTGTTGGGTAGGTTGATCACAACGGGGGTGACATTTATGGAGGATATGACTCCAGCTGAGGCATTTGGCACAAGCTGCCATTTCCTCTTGTTTTGTCTTTATACTTAGCTTTTTCACACCTGCAGCCATGGCCACTGCACCTTTGAAGTCATTGATCCCAACCTCCTGCAAGAATTAAATCCTCCCAGTCATCTAGATGATCTTCTACAAGCTCTTCCAGGTATCAACAGAAACTCCTTTCTTTGATTTTGAGTATGGCAAAATCCAGAATGCAGATTCCTTTTAAAGAATTGAGATCCTCCCAGCCATCTAGATGATCTTCTTCAAGCTCTTCCAGTTATCAGCAGAAGCTCCCTTCTTTGACTTTGAGTATGGCAAGATCCAGGATGCAGATTCCTTTTTCTATTAGCTCCAGTTTGTCATGGCCAACTCCAGGACGAGTCCTCTTGTACCTGGCCAATTCCTTCTCCAGCTCTGGTACAACATCTCCAACTTGAAGCTCCTTCAGGTTGCTATTCTTCTGCTCAGCTACTTCTCCCAGGCTTTGTTCTTTCTCAACATGCTCCAGTTCGACCTTGTGGACTCCATCCTTCGAACACTTGAAGCTCGGAATGATGGTGCTTGATGGCCTTCTTATTCATGTGTTTTGCTTACGGCAAAGCCAGTCTCCACATAGCAGCTGTAGTTGGCAGGGGCCGCCAGAGGCTTGCCGGGAGACCACGGCCTTCTCCTTCCTATTCATCTCATACGAATTATGGCGGGTGGTCACGAACCCTGCCGTGCGTCACAGGGTTTTCTTCTTTTTCTTTCTCTCTGTCAATTTAATTGGCTACAGCTTTGCTGTGCCACAGCTTCAGCACTTTGGGCTGTTTTTAATTCTCCCACTCCCTCTTTCTATTTTCTTTCCTTTCTTCCTCCTTCCTTGCTTTCTTTCTCCTTTCATGGTTGGAGGGGTTCCACCTTGCCCTTTCAACTTGCCCTGTGCTAAAGGTGCAAGTTAGCATTTTCCCAGCAGCTATTTGCTCCTTTGTCAATTTTCACTGCTCCTTGTTTGTAATCATTCATGCTGCACAGGGAACTTGCTGCAGACGTGTAGCCTGACTCAGAGCTGCATACCGCTTGATTAAAAATAAATGACTCCAGTTGGCTTCACAAATTGTGGCTGGGGGTACCGGGTGTCACGAAATGATTTTGCACTTTATTGACTACCTTGACTGAGCAGTCGACCTCCATGAACTAAGCAAACGGTGATGGAGGGTGCATCTTAATCCTTAATCTTCAGCCGGGGATGTTTCATGATATCCACGCGGTCCATCAAACTCAGGTTGCATTAGCTCGCCTACACAGGTGGAACAGTGCTGACTTGTTGCTGTCAATCCTCAGGATGGAAAGCTATTAATGACACTGATATTAGCCTTTACAACTTATTGCTCATTCATTGCCCACAAGCTATTACTAAACGTGAATTAGCCACTATAGTTGACCAACTACTAATTATTAGCTCCAGTTAGTTGACTACAAACTATTATATACTATTAATGTTGATCACTGGTTGCCCGAACTACCATCAGCTGACCTACTACCACTCTATTTCACCAGTTGACTATTGGTTTGTCATCATATCATCATAACTTCGCCATATGGTCCAAGTATCACCTTGCTATCCGAGAAGCGATCAGGTGAACAGGTGGTGCGTGCATGTTCCCAAGTAGCGGGGTGGGAGAAGACCAAACATATCTATACTTCAAAATCGTGAACTTGCTGCTCAAACATCAATGAGATGAGGCAAACAATCCATATCTGGAACGTCCGTGGACCATGGTGACTAAATCTTGGATTCGATCAGGGTCAACCCACGACGTTGCACTCTACGAAGCTGTGAGCCGAGAAGGCTTGCACCATCTGCGGCTTGAACCAGCAGTTGCCTCCACCATTGTGAGCAAGGTACGGGGCACCGTCACCAGTTCCGTGGCGCAGAAGCTGGGAATGGGTACCACATATATCCAATTATCAGCTTAAAACCGGGAATGGGTACCATATATATATATATATATATATATAAATATCCAAATATCACCTTAAAATGCCTTAAGTACGACATTTCTTCATTCCTCCAACGAGGCGATTCTTGGGTGCTGTGGTGCACGTGGTGATCCCTCACCAGGTGAACCTGAAGGGAACCCACTTATCAGGCAGCGAGCCGACTCCCTTGCTGCCACTCCTAATGCGATTGCGGTCAATGAGAACTTGAAGACTTATCTTAAATGATAAGTCAAGATTAGTTCAATAAGATTATATTTACACATAGTTGAGATAAGCTAGATGATAGCTTAACCAAAATGGTCAACAATTTAAGCACCAAAAATCTGAAATCGACTTGCTGTACAATATAGGGGTGCATGAAGAGCTGACATCATTTGTCAATCTTGTCACTAAATCTTACTAAATCTGTGGTTCATGGCCAGCCGCGGTTTCGTGGTAGAAGTTGTCAGGAGGCGACAATGCAAATTGCGTAGCGCTGCAGCTTGTGGTATCAACATATCGAAAACCTATAGGCATTTCTGCCGGCCACATATCAACCCATCATAGTCACAATCACTACATTCAACACGCTAGCTCACTTCTGATTGCCAGGGTTACAAACACAATGGCATAGCATGTTGCTTGGGAGGCCAGAAATCACTCCTGATGGACTATTATGATTGGTTTCAGTTTATTGAAATGGAATGCATTGGGACAAATCTGTACACACGGATATATATGTAGTTTTTAGAGAAATATCAACCAAAAAAGATATTGATCCAATAAGCAAAGAAATAAATACATAAATAAATAAATAAACAAATACATAGGTATGGCTCAAAAAACTGGTATGGATCGGTACGCGGTGATCCGGAGGTATGGATCAGTCTGGATCACCTGCGGTTTGGTATGGATCGGGGGTATGGATCGCATGCGGGCCCGGGGTATGGATCGGGCCTTGACATTTTGAGCCGCAGCCACATATATACTTATAAATATAAAAATATATAAACAAAAATATGTCGGAGGTATGAGGCAACAAAAAAACATATGTATAGACTAAAAATAGCAATATATACATGATGGAAACCTCAACGACTACGGCTCCAGTGCAGCCGCCTGATCTCCGTGCTGGCTTGCTGTCGCAGCATTTGCATTGCCTGACGTCCAGGTTGCCACGTTCGTTGCTGCTTGGCTCCCGGTTGATACCTGATTCGGGTCGTCCAAAAACCTGAGAATCTGGAAAAAACATGACGAAACCTCCCTAGAACGCCATGGTGAGCCATCCAAATCTCTGGAACCATTTGAGGTGACTGCGACTATGGGGTAACCACGGAGAATGCCTTTTGGGCAACCAAGAATCTCTTTATCTAGTCACTATCTAGGTCACCCCGTAAAAAAGGGCTTCCATGGGCACGCCCGTTGTCAAAACATGTTAAAACCTTGGCAGGGTGACAAACACATAGATCACGCACTTAGCACGGAGTTTTGGAAGCCAAGGCCTCTTGGGGATACACATAGCAGACTGCCAAAAGCTATTAATGATCACTATTCGCCATAGATACATTTGATTAATCACTTGTCATACCCTGGTTGATTCTTGGAAGCCAAGCCCATTAATCAACCATGGGTTTCTTAATCCAGGGTTGGGATCCCACATAGATCACTGCCCAAGATCCATTTCTTCCCATCGCGCCGCCGTCCCGGGTAAATCAACACACGACTCGTCCAGTCCCCCGGTGTCATGGTGTACCCACAACCATTGCATCGCTGACTCGCAGTTGTTGACCTCAGCGTGGCAAGCCATTGAAGGATTTCTGGCATGGCATCGCATGACAAGTAAATACCTATTAATGATAAGTTAAAATGATATGTCTAGATATGTCTAGATATGTCTAGATTCATTAGTATTATGTACGATTGTGTGTATGCACGGTCCACCATACGAGGCATGTAAATGCATTCCATTCCGTTTGTTTGCCGGGACCAGCGGTTTGCCATATGCATGTGCTGGCTCGAGCTGGGGCAAATTACAGGAGGAAAACCGCTACATCAGAAGCGTTACGTGGCATCACATTAGATGTGCATTTGCATCACATTGCATTCGTACAAATATATAGCTACTCGACCCTGCTCTGCAAGCAATAGCACACACAACATACCACCATATTATACCATACATGTCACACATATCACTTTTACAAAAGGCACCTAACTCGTGCGCAAACTTCATGCAATATGTAGAAAATGAATGCCTGTGCACACATAATTGGATATACATACACGCAAAGCACAGCACAACATCGAAACACATTTAAGAATAGCAGAAATGGCATTACATCAGATCGCAGTGCATTAATTGCACAACATTACATCGGACCGCCTCCGGTTTCATTGCTTTACATTACACTCTTTTCTATATCCACAGGGATCGATTCACATAGATCGATGTATATATATATATGTATATATATCTATACAAAAAACAAAAAATAAAGACTGTCCGCAAACATGCATAGCATAGCATGGCATGCGTGACACACTCACATGCACAAACATACATTACATTGTATGAAATTACATTACATTACATTACATTACATTACATTACATTGCATTGCATTACATTGCATTACATTGCATTACGTACATACACGCACATGCATACACATACATACAGATCGCTTGTAATTAACCGGGAAACCGGAAGCTATATATAGTTTCCTCACGTAATCGGCACAGGGCCGAGTTTCTCACACCCGATTGACATTGGCAATGGACTAATTACCAATTTCAACCAGTACTTGTTCCTAGCCAACCATTATTGCAAGCATCATCCGCACTTACTTTAACCAATCACAATTAACAAGCATTAACTGCGGATAAAAGCCTTGGTCAACCATAATTGAATACAACAGCTTCTTGACCGTTGTTCATCAATATAGAGTGAAACGTACTTCACAACTGTCAACTTGCCAAGACTACATACCAATATCAACCCACAGCACACTACAAATCACCGTGTGTTGGACACGTATCATTACTTCATAGTTGACCGCACTTATTGATCCTGGGTGGGATATGAAATATGGTTGACTGCAATTGGTAACGAACCACTACCACTGTCACCGCCATTGATAGCCACAACGCAGCGATGGTGGCCACATGTGCCCACTATCAACCAGCTATTCACCAACCATGGCCCAGGGTTCACTATTGCATCGCCAGCATCAGCAGTCAACCATCAGGAGTAGGTAACCCTTAAGTCAACAGTGTTCAACGGTTCATTTCCATCCAATATGCAACCCCTTCTCCATTGATATCCAATCATTGGAGTCAACAATCTCAATTCACACATATTCATCATCCGTGTTCAAACCTAGTTGAGGTTTCTCAAGCCAGCGGACCCGAAAGTTATGGATGATGGATGGCTTATTACTATAAATGGTTTGCAAACTGGATGATAATTGGGGGTACCCCTATGACTTGAGAAACCACCATATAGTAGGTGTTTAACCAGTATTGTTGGGGATTGGCCCTATAATGCATCCCATTCTTAACCACTATGTTCCCCTATAACTTGAGAAATCACCATTTAATTCACTATTGAATCACTATCATTACCCATCAGTTCATTGAATTCATTCACTACCATTTATCACTATCATTCATTAATCATTATTATCAAAATTAATCACCAGGCATAATTCACTATTGAATCACTATTAATCACCAGTTATGAATCCCAATTATTGACCACTATGCCAGGCATTTTAACCCACCCAATCATCAGCTCATTGAATTCACTGGCCATGCTCACTCAACGGCCAGTGATTGCCATGCCATGGAGTCCCAGGCACCACTGCGCCGTAGCAGACATGGCTGGCGCTGCATCGATGGAGTAGCATGGTGCACAAGAGATGCATGGCCTCAGCCAGAAACAACCAGCCATACAGCGATACCATCTGGATTAATGGCTGGTAATTGGTTTATACCATCAACATGGTATATTCATGCTGATCTGGCAACAGCACCAACAATAACCAGAGAGTAACTTGAACCATAAATATGTTGTTAATCTGGTTTATGTTTATGTTTTAGTTCACTGGTCACAGTATTCAAATTCTGTGGCAACTGGTTTATACCATCTTTACGCTTCCAGTTACCATGAAATCCATGAAATAGTAGGTAACCAGCTGCTTTCTACCATTGTTGTGACTGGGGTTGGCTACCTATAATATATACAGGTAACTGGAATGGTAGGGTAATGCTAAGGATGGTGGTAAATCAGGTGATTTCGTAAAATGGATTCATGGTGACCACATGTGACTACTGAGTCGGTTTCAATGCTGCTGAATGTTGCGGTTTCATGGCGCTCAATTGTGGTTTCATGATGGTGAATTCTTTGGAAACAGCCGAACATTCTGGAAGCCACCCACCGTGGTCATCCATGCCTTTGTACACACACAAAATTGACTCAGGGGCTTCCTACGAATCTGAGACATCATGGACTACACTGTCCATCAGATGTTCAACGCTGGATATGATTAGGACACTCATGAACCAAGTCCTTTGCACATCATGAAGCAGCAGGTTCTCCTACCAACTGGCTGGTTGCTAGGCCCTGCGTCCTTAAACCCAAAAAATCGTTGTGTCACATCACATTGAACTTTGAACACATCTATTGTCATCTATCAATGCCATCTCTACAAACGTCGTTGCCACCAATTCTTCTTCATCCACTGATGCAAGCTAGCTCGGAATACATCTAAACCATGGCTAATGCGTCCAAAGCCCTCCAACTGACCACAAGCTTCCCTCAAATAACCCTAACAAGGCTATATTGACACATCAGTTTGCAAGTTCTTCCAAAATCTGAATTCAGATTTACCCATTTTCCCTAAAAAACCACCAGCAACGTGGCCCAGAAAAGCCCAAGAATGATCAGGTGGAATCGCATCTCTGCCGAGATGCCATTGGCCAGGCCCTGCAAGCTTTTGGATGCGGCGCATGGGATTAGCCGCTGGGAAGCAACCAAGGGAATTTCACAACTCGTCATCTCTAATTCATAGGAAAACCAGTTGAATAACTACTGGATTTTCCTGGCAACCGGCTTAGTTGTCCAGTTCAGCATGTCAAAGTCAGCTCAGTCAGTGACCACTGCTGAACTTTGCATGTCTTTACCTTCACCAGGCCATGTGGAGGTTTACCATGTTTACCCAACGCCATCCTGGCCATCCTCCAGCCCAGCCAAAGGTTCCCAAACGCACAACTTTCAAACAAAAAAACTGATATGGAAATTCTTTGTGTCATGTTCCACAGCTGAAATGGAATCTAAATAAAAAAGATGTGCATCTTTCGTTTCCATCTTAAATGCTGGGGTAGTAAAATGGCCAAGCGCAACCCAAAGTCCAAAGTGATGTGTGAAAAAAGGTACTTGACAAACATTTGTTGGCGTTTCAGTTGTGCATTGTCTAGCAACACCTGGCCTACAAACTGCATCAAAAGCTGTGAGGTTTCAAACGCATGTCATTTTTCGTCAAAGCATTTCCTGCTACACCTCACTGTTTTTCCATTTGTTGGATTGTCAGGAGCTTTGTCTGAGGAGCCATAACACAGGTAGAATGTGTTTCTCGCTGATGGCTGATGGATATTCAACTATACTCGGTGTTTCACAACTGGTGATGAGATTTTAAATGCTTCTACACTGTGTTTGCGCAAATGGTTGAGGATGGCTTTACCTCCAAATCACTCAAAATTGATCAAAATTGCCCAATGTGATTGTATATTAATGATAGTAGATAGCCAAAAAAAAACGATCTCTTCACTTCCATTGCTGAGAAAACTGTCCACGAAACAGGCATGGATGAACCAGCTGAGTGATGGACAATTACACATCAAGTTTTGATTTTGGGTAGGCCATGAAGCCTTATAAATCCTGCAGCCAGTGAAGTCCATTCAAGGTCATGAGCAGGAAAACCCTGACAAATGGGCAATGAACTTATCCTCTGGTAAATCAATCTGGCAATGGATTTTCTTTATAACGAACCCCTGAGAAACTACCACGGAATTGTGGATCCTACATGGCCAGGTTAGTCTACCTAAAGGATAAATGGTTGCTGCAATACCCCCTGGTAAAATAACCTGGCAATGGAAAATCCACTATTGGCGTTTTCCCAGGGTTTCACTGTAAAATATGCTCGAAATCCATTGCCAGATTATTTGACCAGAGGGTAAACGAAGAAATTTCAGTGACCACATGGCACTGGCCACGGGCGCTGTTTCTTCGGCGCTAGGGATCCTTCGGTGCCTGGCATGTCTTGTCCATGCCAGGGCTGCCAGGGGCATCTACTGACTCGCAACTCACAGGACATCCGGCCTCCTGATACCTGACCGGCAATGCCGGGCAATGCCGCAGGCCATCATTTTGTTAATGGAAACTTCCGACCATGTCTTCAACATGCAAAACATCAACACTGGCTAGATGCTGAGCCTACTTTTTGATATGAGATTGGTTGAAAAGGGCACCAGTTGACAACACTTTAATGGCAATTATTCTGGCGGCAAAGTCCTCAAATCAGCAGTAGGCAGGATAACTCTCCAGCTTGTAGCAGTATTCTATCAAGGTAGGGGTCAATGCAGGCCCCAAGTTCGCAAAGCACGAACTCATGTAGGTACATGCACACACACAAAGAATTATATAAACATGAATGTAGTTTCTACATGCCGCTTGCATTAACATACACATATGATTATAGATGTGTGCGTGCAAAACTGTAACTGTGTTTTAAAATACATACACAAGACCATGTGTGTATATATATATATACAAAGGTGTGTGTGTATATTGAAAAACATATGCAAATCGAAATGGACCTCTGGACCGTGTTTTATGCACAGAACAAAAAACATGTAAATAACGCTTGTATGCACATGTGCTTGCACATCGAAATGTGCAGCTATATAAATGAAACAAAAATACATCCCAGTATAAAAGTATATGTAAATATATTGCAAATTCCTGTGGGGACGCAAACATCGAAAGCACCCTGCAAGGGCGAACACAAACGCACAACATGATACTAACGCAAACCTGAAAAGAAGGGACAGTCCACAGGTGATACCCCCCGTTCCTATCCCAAGATGACATGTGGATATGTCCACTTGAGTACTCGCAAAACTAAACCAAAACAATCGAAGAAACCATAGGTTTTGAGGGTGCACCCGCATCTCTGATGATGTTTGTAAGGAAACTAGCAGAAACTCTCAACCAAATCCGCTTGTGAATGCCATGCGCCAACCCACCCCTTGGGTCACATTCAACGGTGGAACGGTGGAACGGTCACGTATCGAAGTAGAGGTCAAACCAGGTCTGCATCGCTTCCTCGATGCCGTGGCGGCTCTTGCAAGACACCTCCTGGAGCGCGCCACATGAAGCGCCGGTGTCGAGGAAGTTGAAGCGATAGGAATCGGCTGATAAACTGCTGCTAAGGTGCACCGATTGCGAAGAAAAATAACATCAATTGGGGCCACCACCATTACAACCTCTGCTACAACTATTGTATTGCAGCTGGGAGTAACTAAAGTGCTTCCAATTGATTCCAATTCTGCGTCGAAAAATGAATGTTGGCATCGCTAGTGTGCCCAACCACGCAGGACAACGTCCATGTCATCAAGTGTTGAATTGGGGTAATGCCAATTCCGGATGACAATTAATAGAGATGCACATCCTGTCACTGTGTTTTGCAGGCGCGCAGCAAACAAACTCTATTAACACTGAATGACAGTGGACAGGGCTTTGCGAAAAAACTTTTTGCAAGTAGGGTGTTCAACATGAGCAACCTATGTACAATGATTTAACCACCACTTTCTATCCCCATTTCCTGGAAGGAAAGAAGAAATTATCTGAACGAACATTGACTCACATAGACTCCGTTGACGGATGTCAGTTCATCCATGGGATCGAAACCATGATTGTAGGTTGGTGTGGTGGATAGGGCTTCTCGATGCCAAAGGCAGGAGAGGGTCCGCAATCACTAGATCTCTTGATCTGTGCAAACAATCTCTATCCATTCCCATCAACACTCAACGAAAATGTCGACCACCTTTTCGCCCAGCTCCTGATAGGCGCACTCCAACTCGGATGCCAAACGTATAGCTTCCTGAAACCAGGGGTGTCAGTTTTCACTGGTTGTCACAATACTTTGGTTCAATGCTGGTAAACCTCAACAAGAACAGCCGCGCGCAAGTTGGATGCCGTCAATACGAAGAGTTGCCAATATGTTACAAACTCAAGATGATTTCCAACTTGGAAGGCCATTGCTTTCTTGGAAGATATGGAAGTAGCCATGAAAGATAGCCATGAAAGATCCCAAGTTCAACTGGGAGATGTGGTAAGAGTGGAATCTGCTGGGCCAATGTTTCAGGGCCACGGCCTTCCTACAAACACTGGCCAACTGTCAGCAACGTGAGGTGCAGCCAGGGTGTGGCGGGTGGGTAGGGAATTGAGTGACACATATGTTTTATATATTGGAGTTAGCTCGGTATATTTATGGTATATATTTTCATCTGGAAAGAATTGTAAATAAATAAACAAACAAATAAATATATGTATATATGTAAATGAAAAAAATATATATATATGTATATGTATATCTCTCTCTCTCTGTGTAAGTATATCTTAGAAATAAAACCTGCACCACCAAACATCATGTAGTACCTCCTGGCTTTGAGCCATGATGGCTACCCGTTGCATTTTACCACTTTCTGCATCCAAAAAAACATCACTCTCCTGTATGGGCACGGGCCAACGGACGCCTTGCAGCAAATATGCTGGAACCATCTGGAACCCTGGTTGGATGATCTGATTGTTTCACTAGACTTGTGGAAGATGGGGCGGCTCACAATCCATGGCTCCGTAACATTGACCTATGACTCGTGTGATGTATATGTGGGGTATTGCGTGGGGGAAAAGCAACAACAGCAACAACGACAACAACCACAACAACCACAACAACAACAACAACAACAGCAGACAACAACAACAACAACAACAACAACAACAACAACAACAACAACAACAACAACGGCAACGGCGACGGCAACGGCAACGGCAACGACAACATCATCTGGGTGAACTGTGTCCCCGATGAACAGGCATTCTGGTTCCAAGGGTCTTCCTCCGAAACTTGTCGACGGCTCAGCTTCACGTCTGCGTGGGTGCCAATCAGCAAAGCGCATTTCTGTGCGCGAGCGCAGGACACTGCCTCAGGGGTGGCTTCTAGATCTTTCAAGAAGGTCGGCTACATCCCAGTTATGTAAATCTGGCACGGAACATGTGAGGGACAGGGTCCAATACATATTTGCATGAACAACACCCCTTCTGCACTTTCACACGCCAATACTGAAAACATTTGAATCGGTCCATGTAAAAACTGATTTATATATATATATATAAAATGTAGATAATTATAGGTTCTGCATACATGTCTGCTATTCCAAAATCTCCAAATGTGTCAAACATGTGGAAGTTGCTACTCTCATGGCTGAATATCAAATGTCGCTTACGGCATGCTGTTCTTCAACTTCACCAGGTACCATGGCTTAAGGCTTGCTATTCTTCAACTTCACCAACTACAGTGCCAGCTACCTGACCACTCCTGGTAGCTCCAACCAGCTCCCTCGCTGCCCCAGCGACCCGTCGAAAGTGGCTCACCAGCTCTCGGATCGCCGTGAACGTCTCCAACTTTGCCTTGAAAACATTGCGGCGCCGCTGGGCAGGGTGAGGCACAATGCATCACTGAACTTCGGATGATTTGGGTTCTCAAGTCATAGGGATATCCCCCAGCCATCATTCACTTTAAACTATACAGTAGCAATATTTATAGTGAAAAAAAAACATAACCTTGAGGGTCCCAGATTTACCACCGTCTGTGTCTCCAAAATACACCGAACAGCCTGTGGCCTCTGTGGGTACGTTCACCGTGAGTTCAGGCCTAGCAGTTTTGATGCCAAATGTTTGTCCTTTACCCAGCAGTCAATGTTGCTATCTTTGCTATTGTTGTTGTCGTTCTTCGCTATATTTCTTTGCTGTTCTTGCGCTAGTGCAGTTGATGCCTTACAATGCAGCGATAGCTATATGTAGTATTGTTGTTCATCTGCCATCGTTATAGTTGTTGATTGTCACCCAGTTATAATTTACTGTCTATCTTTCCAGTTTAACTGTGTTTAACCGGAAACACAAGATATCATTAGCAATTTGTATGGCAACAGCACTGCTCATGTTCACAAACAACAATCACTATCAGTCTTGCCCTTTGATTGTTAAACATTGCTTGTCAATACCAATGACTGTTGACCAGACGTCACCATGAGCCCCCCAACTCAGGCTTATTAGTGCATATCAGGATATTGGGAGGTTGGGCAATTGCAAATGCTTGATTGATAGGATGTTGAACGGTCAATCATATGATGGAGCTAAGGCTTAAACGGTTGGGGGGGAACGACAACGACTAATACATACTGCATTCTTGAGCTGCAACAAACCCCGCAGCCACTGAAAAACACGGTGGCTTCAGCATTTTTAAAATTGTTGTTTTTTCGTCATTTCTCCTGCGGCCTGCCCGAGATTCTTGTCGAGCCATGATCAACAAAGATTTCGGCAAAGGAGTTCCAAAAGAAAGCTTAGGGAATTTTGGCGGCCCGCAAATGTATGTTCTCACAAATGCTAAATCCACTACATATTTTGCCAACTTTGTGCTGCACGCGAGACACAAAAATCGCTTTCCTGAGATGACAAAACACAATTGATCGGTACCAACTCAACACAGTACCTACAGTACAATGGAACAATGACCATGTTGCAGCGTCTATAGAATCCAAAAATCGTCCCAGCGATGTAGCGTAGCTCCCGAGAACAAAGCGACATGACTTCATCTATCTGCATTGAATCTGCATCCCTTGGATGAGATGATTTTGATGTTTTACGATCTTTCTGCCAGATCTGCTGAATAGGCCTGCATCAGGACCAAGCACAGCTGCTAAACAGTGCAAGACACCAGGTTGAACACTAGGAAGCAGCCCTCTGCATCGTCGAAGAAGGTGTTCTGGCAGCACTTGTGGTGTGACGGTAGGGCCAGTTGACCTTCCATAGCTATCAATGCTATCAAACATGGGTGACTGGGTGACCATGATTTCGAAAGGGGCAACAGGAGGGGAAAACAAACAACCAGGTCCATGTTCCAACTTCCTCATGCGACTATTCATAGTGGTTCTGATTGTGCTACTGCCGGTGGTGATGTGATCCCAAAGCACACGGCCCAGTAGATACCCAGTAGGCGTGACTGATCCATAACATAACCTCACTTTGCAGGTTTTATTGGCTAAGAGCTAGCACATGATCAAAACTGGTTCACGCAGCAATACACCGGTTGCGGATTTTGCCCGTCCCTTCCCTGCATATCCTAAGCATGGGCTTGGAACAAATATGCAAATTGTCATATTTTGAAGGTCCCCATGACAATAAACACATGCAAAGAATCCTCTACACCAAAGACTGCCGGTGAAACTCCAGGGGTTACCTTGGATGTCACTGAAATCATGCCCTTCAGGTCTTGGGATAGCCGCGGATAGCCCTGAAGCTCCCGTGACTCGTTCCTCCCGTTGGAGCTATGGAACCGCGGCCCCGCGTTGACGTTCCATCGAGGCCTTGAAGCAATCAGGAAGCCGATCCATCCCTCGAGCGCTCCAAATTTTCATTTTGACCTCGCAGGGACCGCAGGGACCGGGACTTGCAATGACTTGCAATGACTTGCAACCATGGGGATGTTTCTCACGTTGTTTCTCACGTCCTAGGGGTACCCCCAACTTATGCTTGGTTAATATTGGTTAATCACTATAGGTGGTTAAGAAATCAATCCACTGGATGATTTGGGGCTACCCATGACTTGAGAAAATCCCAGGTCAATGGTAGTCAACGCGTCATGCATAGTGTGCAAGCGGTTTCTAAGAAAATCCCTAAGAAATCCATCATGACACAATTCGAACACCGCCGCTGAGAGTTTCCTGCTGCTGGCTGTAATGGTATCTCCGGCAAATCTCTTGACAGGTGATTAGCAAGCCAAGGTAGCTTGGGGATGTTGGCCTTGGCAAAACAAGGAAAAAGTGAAGCAATATTCAGCCAAGCGGGCCTCCTGGAAACTGTGCAGGGTTGGTGTCCTACTTGATGAGATGACGTGTCCTGTCACATGCTGGCTGGTGGTTCAGTATGGTTCAGTCATCCCTCAACAAAAACAACAATGAACAATGTCATCATCCCAAGCAAGCTTTGAAAACAATTGCATCACCATTATTAAGCATCAATTAAAAACCCTTATGATTCACCATTCATTCTTCGCAACTAACGGCTATTAACAATGACGTGCACAACCAAGCATTAAAAGCGCTATTGGCAACCATGCCCATGTATTACCCTACCTGTTCTATCCCGAGTATGAACCATCAATGACCCTTCTGATTCACCATTTATTTCCTAATATACTAATATATCCATATAGAAATATACTAATATACTAATTTATCAATTATTTATCTACCTTTTTCTGTCGCTTCCCATCGATTTGCCGTCAAAACTTCCAAAAACCCAGGGCGCCTTTCGGTCCACCTCCTCCCCCTGGCTGGCAATATGCAGCACCTGACGGGAGGTCAAGGCCCCACAGCAGTTCCTAGTGCTGACAGGCCGCCCCATTTTTGAGGAGAAATATGCGGTTAATGACGGTAACTAATGGTAAGGATAACAAAGATTTTTGATCCATTGAGAATCAGGGCGGCTTGCTGGTAAAAAGCGACAAGCACCTGACCCAAAAAACTTTGGGCAGCACCTCCCCAGTTCTAGGGCCTGCTCCTTAGGGGCCCACAATGCATTTAAGCCGAAGTCAGGGTCACTCTTGTATCAGGGCAACTTATGCTATGAAATCGTATGTGGCCAACCCAGTCAGATTTTGCCTTAAGAGGGGTTTCCATTCATCGAAGTTGGACCAAAGCCAGCAAATACACTCTGAGAAAGCATGCAGCGCACAATTGCAATGCTAATGCGTTTTTGTCCTTTAGGGTTCACAAAAATCCACAAAACATGCTACTCTTTAGCATGGGCCACCCGCGGTCGGTTCACCAAACAAGATGTGAGGGAAGTTGAAACACTGCAAATGAAAGGCCATTCGCTAGGGCAATTGACTGGTAACCTTGACCCTTCAAAATGTGATGTTTCCAAACTCCCAATCACTATATACTCCCTGGCTGTGCACGCGCCCATGTAGACTAACTTTCTCGGCTTGCTAAGTTTGAGAAACATCTATGTGCAAGAAAGCACAAACGATACCATACATGGGATTGAGAGGTGTCACGGGTTGACGCAGCCATAAATTCCAATCGGTAGTTTCTTGGTTGCAGTGGCCAGGTTGGGTCATCAACGTTTGGGCTTCCCTTGCCATGCGCACCATATGCTTGGTGAATGTTAGTGGTGGAATTTCCACTGCAGAAACGCTGATAAAAGTGCCCATCATGCCAGTAGTCCAGGCGAGCAAACAAAGAAACAATGAAGTGTAGATTTGAAACCGCCGGTTGGTGACTAAACAAGCCAATCAATTAACCAGAAAAATGGCAGTCGAAAGAGCTTGAAGACACGACCCGCACAGTTGTGTCATAAGCAGGTATGTACACACAACTGTACGGCTGTAAAATCGGTATCATTCGTGGTGACTGTGTTTCGTCGTCGTGAAAGAATACGTGGGTAATGCGCCGAAATAGTAGTACCACCAAAACCTATGGTTTCCTACTAACATGATCATTTTTTGGTGCGTCATTGGTTTCCCCGTGGCTTGGCACATGCCCACATGCTGAAGGGGGGCCCATTTCTAGTTTATCTTCCGAGTGACTCGAAAGTCCAAACCACAGCTGGATGAGGGCTCCTGGGGCGGGACAAGGGTATCACGCTCCTTGCATACCATGCGTAGCAATAGCTAATGTGAGTAGTTTCCAAAGCTTCAGCCATTGTTCCGTTCGGTGATGAAATCGGGTATGCATAAATGGTGCCCCAGAAATAGCAATGGCTACCAACTTGGATTGTTGGGAGGTAGCGACAAGACACACAGAAATAAAGGATCCTTTAAAATTCAAATCCTCATAATTAAGAAGCTGGTAGAACTCCATCCCTTAGCTGAGGCCCGAAGGATTTTGGTGCTTGACAAGGCCTTCAGGGTTGCCTTTACTTAAATCATCCTCAAACAGTCTCAAGAACAAACGCCTGTTCTGCATTGAATGGTTTTTTGAGGTCAGTCTTGAAGCACAAAGCTATGCCGTTGAAAGGATTGGTAGTCAACGGTTTATAAATGTTAGAGCATTGAGCTCATACCAAGATTGGGCAAGACGTTTCCTAGACTGCCTGTTCCACTTTTGAAGCACACGTGCAATCTATGTAATTGTACGCGAGGCTTGGTAGATACAACCATGTCAAACATCTATGAACAATGATACGGATGAACAAATTATTCATGAAACAGTAAATGAATACAATCGGCTGAGCAATTGTATACAAGCAGCGGCACCATCAAAGGCCGCTAAAAAATGATAAACTTTTTAACAGTTTTGAAAACGCCTTGAGCCACTTCCACTGGTTGGGCCTGGATGATCTGGAGCCTGGGTGTTTCTTTACCGCGGACGAAAGGCGATTCCAAGGGCGATTCCAAGGAGCCAAGGGAACGTGGATGCGGGGAGTGGGGTAGAGCGGATCTCCCTGGTTTGTTGGATAAACGCTTGGTGCTTAGGATGGTTGCACCATGAATTCCTATCACCGAACATCAATTTCCACCCATGAATATCGAGAATGCCATCATTCTTGGCATTGCTTGGCAGTGTCAGTACAACCACACAAGGCAATGAACATCAATGAAGCATACTGAATCGCCAGGTGGACTTTTCACTGTCAAATTGAGTGTCCTCACAGAAGGACTCGCCAGCCAACGCTCTCAAGAACTGCGTCTTGCCTTGCCATCCGTTGCTGGTGAAGTGGGAGGGTCCCAATCATCGGCCGAGGTGCAAAACCCGGCATCAAAACGCCCCCGTGATAAGCTGTGCAAGTTCACCTTGACCGAAAACGAGTTCACTTGCCACATAGTCCCTGAGTCTCAGTACCCCGCTGTGACTCAGTACCTAAACCATGCCCTGCAGGAAAAAACTCAAATTGGTTGATAGAAACTGGCAAGCTGAATCGTCATGCTCCCCAAGTGGCGGCCCAAGAAGCAGTCATGGCACACGTGGCACAATTTTCAGCTTCCCAGGAAGCACCTTTTCAACCAATGAATCATCAACTTGCAGTATGTTCAACTCTTGTCGCAAAATGCTGCAGTTTTGGGTCGGCTGTGTTCTATCATCCCCTAATTTCTACCTCCATTCTGTTCCATTGTGACCGTTGACTGGTTGGCTGGTGGTTGCAAGCCGTGTAGCCAATCATCCCTAAACACTTGGCAAACCAAAAACACTGAACCCATCTACCACTCAAATTAACCACTACTAACACCCATTACCAACTAACATCTCAACTTCCCCATCGCGCACCTGAAAAGGCTTCTCCAAGAATGATGCACTTCTGCATCTTCAGCTCCATCGATTCCTCCTTGGCATCTCACTCAAATAAACCCTTCGAGCACTTCCCCCCTAATATCAATAGCTAAGAATGGTCAAAACGAGGGCCCAGGGGTTGACAATGATTACTGGTTGGCTGTTTTTTTGATTTTTCAAGATGCTAGTATCGACCGCCCAGAAGCCTCCTGGTTTAGTAGGAGATCTCTTTGGGTGGCCACGCAGCCATGACACAACAGGAAGGCGTCGGATGACTGCAATGCTTGAAATGCTGTGGGCATGCAATGCATTTCAAAAAGACAAGCCGTGCCTTGGTAAGGTAAGACTTGAATGTTTTACCCGTCTTACCCCACATGCATTCTACAATCTCAATATACATTTCGATATGTATACATATATTATCATATATTTATATCTATGCATGCAATCCCGTGTGTGTGCGTGCGTGAACTATATCCCCGAGCATGTTATTCCAGTCCCACCGATGCAACATGGACTTGTGCTATGTCCCATGCCTTTCATCTTGGATGGCTTGCAAACAGAAACTCTCCATAATCACTTACGAGCATTGAAAAAAACATCATTTTCACCCACCTCACTGAAAATCATTACAAATCATGGTCAGAGCTGCACTGCTGCGCCGCCTGCTTGGGCACGTAGCTCAGCAGGTTGCGATGCGGCTTGCGCACCAAGCACAGTGAGACTTCGCACCCCGGCTGCAGCTCGTTCAGCCGAGTGCTGGAACTTAAGACCTCACCAGGTTGGAAGAAAACGTCCAAGGCCTGGTGGGATGTCAACTGATAAAACATGGCTATGGACCAAAATAAACCATCCAAAATGGAAGGGATGATGAACAGCAAAAATAGTTGGAATACAATGGTTCATGATGATGCACCGGGGGTACAGGGCATTGACCTACAGCCAAATGTAGCTAAGTTGATTGGGGGTGTTCAGCAAAAAGCATGATTGTTTGAAAACGAAAAGTACCATCAAGCAAATATGGTTCCCAGAATTTATCAAATTAAATGGGGTTGGAAATTGTTTGGGGAATTTATTTTTTTTAGTTTGGGGAATTTTTCTTTTTTTCCCTTTCCTGGAGCCCTTCCCCTGGTATTTGCAGCAGTTTCGAGCCAGAACCTGTCATTGTGCGTGGTATTTGCTGCATTTTGGGAAGTCAGCTTCGCATTTTGCGTGGTATTTGCTGCATGTGGGGAAATAAGCATCTTACTTTGCATGGTATTTGCTGCGTTTGGGGAACTAAGTAAGTCCTTACTTTGCACGGTATTTGGCGCATTTTGGGAAAGCAGACTCTTACTTTGCATGGTATTTGCTGCATTTTGGGAAAGCAAACTCCTACTTTGCATGGTACTTGCTGCATTTTGGGAAACCAGACTCCTACTTCCAAGATTATTTGACAGATGTAGGTGCTTCACACTTCCATAAAGGAGGGCGTGGTTCATGTTGTTGATGTTGAGCAAAGCCCCTCCATTAGCAAGGCCTGCTGCAATTGCGT
>VSDK01002455.1:383399-400476 GCA_009767595.1 Symbiodinium kawagutii | reverse complement strand
AGCAGAAAAGCAGGAAAGCAGAAAAGCAGGAAAGCAGAAAAGCAGGAAAGCAGAAAAGCAGGAAAGCAGAAAAGCAGGAAAGCAGAAAAGCAGGAAAGCAGAAAAAGCAGGAAAGCAACAGGGATAAGGAAAAAAAGAAAAATTCCCCAAACTAAAAAAAATAAATTCCCTAAAAAAATGGCCCTCCAATTAAATGTAGATCTTGATTCTTGGAGTGCCAAGCCGCCAATGATGTCAGACCAGGTTTCAGCAATATGGATTATGGAACATGTCAACTTGCTCAGCGGAAAAAAAAATCGGAGGATCAACAAATAGTGCCATGGATCAAAACAAATGAGTTCCCAAAACAAAAGGAAAAGGTATACGTATAACGTCGCATCTATTAAAACGAAGGCTATCAAGAAAACAAATGCCAAGGATCAAAACACATGAGCTCCCATAACAAAAGGAAAAGAGCACGGTACGGCCTTCATCTGAGACTTTTCCTCTCTGTTTCGGAGTTTAGGGTTTGAGGTTTGACGGTTTTGCTTGTTGTTTTTAGGTTGATGGTTTTGAGGTTGATGAGTTTAGCTAATTCAGGTCTTGATTTATGCTTTCAAGTGTATGGTTTTAGTAATGATGGTTTTAGGGTGTGTGATTTTCGGGCTTCAGGGTGTATGGTTGCGGGTTTTGGGTTTTGGGTTCGATGGGTTGGTGGCTTAAAGAGTTGGGGTTGATGTGCTTTTTTCGGGGGGGGGGCTGATGGTTTCAGGGTTAAATGCTGTCGAAGTTGACATCACGTACCTCTCCCTCTCTCAATATGGCTGCTAGGGTGTAGGTCTTGCTTGATCTTCCTTGCTTTCCTTGCTTAAACAAATCTTGGCAATGTTTTTCTGTTCGATGTTGTCGTCAGAAACTGATCGGCTGCCTCGGGCACTCCCGCTTCATGCCATTGCTGCAACCAAAAGACAGAACCCACAGTTTTGCGCGTAAATTGCAGAAAGAAAACTACAAAGGACAACTTGTCTTTCCAATGCCAACTGATCTTGCTTTTGACACATACAGAATGTCAGTCAACACAAAGCAAGACATCCACATCCAAAGTTTCAGAACATTTTTGCCTCAGGTTCCCTCTTGATAGAGAATCGTTGTTAAATTTTCTCCCATCTTGCTTGGTTTGAAAACCTTTGCAAGAAACGCCTTAGGCCAGTTCCTCACTAGCAGAAATCCGTGCAACTTCCAAACCTGGCAAGGACTTGATATTCACACCAAGAGGACCACTAAGGATGTCTATGATTAGCAGTGTCGCTTCGTCAATCTGCCGAGTCATGCCCAAAACCTGCCAATAATCAACAACATTCAACAACAGCATCTAAAATCACAATTGGTGATTGAAACATCATCTGCACATTGTTGGATGTTGGCTTTTACAGTTATGTAATTCAATCTCACATTCCCATAAAGAAGGTAAATAAATGGATGCATGATGACGTGCCTTGCCCAAGAAAATCGTTCACATCAGCCATCCCGGCGGCCTGCCTTGTTCCCATGCAGCAAAGTCAACTTGTTGGGACAACAGGACTCGCAACAAGCCTTGGGTCACCAGCCCCAGACGTGTGGATAAAAATGCATGTATATTTGAATACATGTTTGTATATAATTTTTGTCCTATCTACAGATATAATTAAATGAATGAATATATAAATCTATATATAGATATAGTTATTTATTTCTCTATTTATTGATATATTCATTTAATTTAAAAATGATATATAATATATATTTCAAAAAAATAAATACAAGCTGAACAAATAAAATAGATATATATATATGTATTCATCTGTTGATTTATTTGAATATGATAATCAAATTGTGAATTTGTATCTATAATATTGAAATCAATGATAATGAATTGTGGATCCCAACAAATGTGGTTTCTGAAAATGAGGGTACCGAAAAAATAGTTGATCATGGATGATTTGGGGGTCCCCTATTTTGAGAACCCTCCAATAATAAATAATTATCTAGTGTCTAGTATATATTATCACGCACTCCATTGAAGATGAATCTGGACCATCACGTGGACGTGAGTGGAATTCCGTGTCATGTTTTTTTTTTTGACTAAGATACATCGATGTTATCGATGACCCCGGGTGGCTGGTGGCCAGCCATCCAGGGCCGATTCGCCGTACAACAGCTGTCTATTGTCAACATGCGACCGGTTTCTCAAAAAGAGGGAACCCCCCAAAAAGTGGATGGTTCACTAACGGTTCACTACTGTATCCAATATCAATGGTGAAAAACATCCAGGACGATTTGGGGGGTAGCCCCAGCTATTGAGAAGCCACCCGGCTATCAATTGAATACTTCAACAAACCAAGGCTGCAGTGCTTTCCAGTGACTGAGAGGCGCTTTTGGAGCTCCCAAATGCTGGTCGTATCAGGCAGCTTTCCGTCAAAAACCGTCTGCGCACCACGGATTATGGCGGGAATATGCGGGTTTCTCAAGCCAGGGGTAGCCCTAAATTGATTTCAATATCGAGCGTAAAGCAACCATCAATTGGGGGTATAAGAAACCACCATATACAGTCAAGACATGGCCGAGGACGTGAAGAATCTCGTGCTATTGGCTTGTTTCACTGATTTGTGTGCTTGCTTTCTGGAAATTGATGAATATAAAACTAAAGTGAAGGAAGACACTGGCTGCGGCCACTCTCATAATATTGTAATATATCAAGAATAATGAAAACAACATCACCCCAAAGAACATCACAGTACTCAGTACTCTCAGAATCGTACATGAATGATTGCTCGGGTTCATGCTGTTCGCTCACAGCCT
The DNA here is from genome assembly GCA_009767595.1 of Symbiodinium kawagutii. Classification (NCBI taxonomy): domain Eukaryota; class Dinophyceae; order Suessiales; family Symbiodiniaceae; genus Symbiodinium; species Symbiodinium kawagutii. The sequence continues at coordinate 397,659 of VSDK01002455.1, read as the reverse complement.
TCGCTCTCGTCCCGTTGACCTATACTCCATGGCCCAAATATGTTGTTTAACTTGGCACAATCGACTCACCCTTCACAGCGACCTGTGCTCTATAAGTATTGAGCTTTGACCATCATACTGTTGGCTAAACATCAAGCATCATCAAACAATAGGCCAAACATCCACACTGTTTTGACTATGTTGACTTCCCTCTTTGCTCTCCCTTCGCCCTGCATGACTTCCAAGGCTGACAGGATTTGTGGCGGTGCCACGCCTCTCCGGAAGGCTGCAAGACCAAGACGTCCACAGCCGACCTTGGCACTAGGCAGCCACCATTGCAACGCAGGCACTCCTGGATGCGACCATTCTGTGGCTTGCGATGCGTCATGACAAGTGGCAAACCATGTCACGACTTCAGAAACCCATGGGACTATGGCCTGTTGATGTGACTACGTCATGCAGTCAAGTAATCCAAGTTCAATCTGGAGATCATGTGGCTATTGCCATGGTATGTTCAGAAATAGTACCAAATCTTGCGGCGATCCCACTTCAATCTGTGGGCAAACTAGGCATATCAAATAATTGTTGATGGTCAATGTTCGCTCACCGAGACGGTCGCATGGCCAATGACAACTTGACACTGTAAACAATTCCAAGCCAACTGCTTCGTAAGAATGTCTCCAGTATCAAGTCTAAAGTACCTACATGTACCATTATTTACCAATGACCTAAAAGGTGATGATACTATTTCATTCGGAGATATCCATCAATGATATCAACAAAAAACTATATAAAACTTCCAGGTTTAGCCCTGCATGCATCGTCAAGCCAAAGGTTTGTTTCAGGCCGTTCAGGCCGTCCTCCGCTTTCATGGCGAAGTCGTGGTAAGTTCAGAACTGGCACCACTCCCAGTGCAGACTGTCTGAATACACTGGAAAATATGATCCGTCTTCACCTATTGATTACATCTGGCTACTGCTTGTCTCGCCGGCTTACCGAGGGGCAACACTTGATGAACAAGGCCAAACAAAGAAGTTGTAAGGCTGTCTTTTCCGATTATGGTTTGAACCTGTGTGAGCCTGTGCACAATTCACGATCTATCTACCAAACTCCATTCAAATTGCAACGATTGTACGGCTGAGGCAAATTTGTTGTCACTGGTGAATTCCGCATGTTGAATGCCTTGCTATGGTGCAAAGACCATGGAGGTAAGCGGCTGGCACTTCCAGGATCTCTAGAGCCAAGAGAAGAGGCAATGCATCAGAAGCTTGCCTCGACCCGACTCAATTCATTTGCCCGGACCAACTCATATTGAAAATGGTACAGGTACTGGCATGGCCACTCATCATTCTTGAGCGTAAAATATAAACATTGAATCAGGTCCGCGCATTTGCAAGCAAGCCGCCAATGCAAATAACATAATCATTAATATTATGTAAAGTGTGTACACCTGTTGATTGTTGTCACAGACATGGAGGTGCGACAAATGGTTGTGATCGAATTCCTCAAGCAGTGAACTGGTTGCGCTCTGCTATTTGAACCCTGCAGCTCATCTTGCAGAAACACTCACGGAAAAGAGGTAGTATCCACGCAAAACAATGGATTTCTAAGTTTCAATAGTTTCAATTTTCAATTGACGCAAATAATGTTTGTGTGTGTGTGTGCGTGCATGTATGCATTTGATTGCATCGTGTACGGAACACGTGGATACATGTAGCCAAAACTCACATCCAAAGCTACTTTCCGATAATGCATGATTATTCTCGGAACATGCTAAAATCACAATGATCAGGATTCGGAATTGTTGAAAGGTGCGCGGTATACAATAACTGTCAAATAATCTTCTGGGGTTGACACATTCCCTCAACCACATGCCCTCGGAGTTAACAAATATTGTATTTTTTGGGGGGAACGCTGCCTCTACCGTGGTAGGTAATAACAATCTAAAACGTTTATGTTGGTCTCATGCAGAGACCGGAAATGAACGCCAAACATCTGATTCATACCATTGAACGACTATGATGGACCATGACTGCCCTGCTTATGGACAATTGGAACCAAGTGGGAGGTTCCAAAAGTTGGGGTTGCCCCCGCGGTCATCCACGGCCTCTTTACATTGCAGGCATCAATGGTTGTGCCAAAGATAATGGCATCGACACCTACAGGGGAAATGGAGGGTGGCAATGACACTTTTAATTGATGACTGGTTGGTGGTTGAACCACCCCTATCAAAAATATACTTGTCAACCAACCAACCATTTGTTAAGGCATTTTGGAAAATAAAAATGTCTAAAACAATCTAAAACCACCATACAAATGACAATCTCAAGTCGCCTTCAGCGTGTGTAGATCGACTACAAGCAGCGAGAAAAAATGCAACAAACTTGAACAACGATTCTTCGGCATCATGATGCTTTAATATTATTATCAGCAATTCTTTGCCATGAGCTAAACCTTCTACTACACTAAATGTGCCGGTTAATCCGGTTCCACATTTAGGAGCGTTATTGACCATCATGCTTGACAAGCAGTAGTAGTCAAAGCGTCTCTGTTTTTGTGGTTCCATGTTTAATCACCCCCCGTTGAGCAAACACTTGTTTCCTTTGGGGCCCCTATTTGCCTGTCGCACCAGGGCGGTCGCAAATCTTCTGGAACAGGGACAGGACCCAGGACCATTGTTGTCCTGACAGGGTGGAAGCATCTCAGGAGGTGGCAAAATATGGTGTCCAAACATATCCAAACCAAGTAGGAATGGTGAGGTGAATCATTGATTGCGTCTCCAAGAAAAAATATCGGCTCATCATGGGCAACAGCCGGGGCGTGAGGTTTGTAACCACGGCCACATCACGAAATGATGTTGACCTAAAGATGGGGATATCATGACCAAAGAGATATCTATCTCAAGCAGAAAGATCTGCGCATGGGATGTCACTTGCAACATGATAGCAACTCAAAGTTGAACCCTTTCACACCTTGGGTGCTATCAGGTACCGGCTAAGTTTCACCACGAGCTGCTGAGTAGGTAAGGCTGCACTGCTTTTCCAGGATGCTGTGACATGTCCTTCTGCGGGGAACAAACTGGAAGGATCTAAAGGACGATTATCGAGGAAGTAAAAAGCACTCAGGCGTTGCTTTGTTCAAGATGCGTTCAACATTTTCAAAACCTGTCCCAAAAAAGGAGGAACACCCACAAAAACAGCGGTTTTCAGCTTTCAGCCTTGCCACCTCTTGAGCTTAGCGGTTAGAATGTGTGAACATTACCATACTGAAGCCGTGACCGTCATGTGCAGTGACCGTGAAATGATGTGAAATGATTGAAACCCAATGGAGTGCTGAATGGATCCTTCAAAAAAAGGCCTGAGTGGGCTCACCAGGATGATTGTGTTAAAACACATGGGCTTGGCATGGCTGGGCCCCTTGGCATTGTCTGATCACCTCATGCTGCTGGTATTGCGCCGCACGACGCTGCCTGACCATTCTCAGCACACAAATGCTGTGAAAAAATGAAGCAAGCTATGAGCAGCATTGCATCACCGGATCTGCCCATCATGTTTTTAAGAGTGGCTCGCATGCGTCTAGTTGATCTGGTTGATGGTTTCAATAATAGTTCTGAATAGATATAGTCACACAATCAATCAAACATCCTAAGTACGTATCCTATAAATTTGGGAAAATCAAGAAACAAACCGCCAGCCAAGTATATGTGTGTATGTGAATGTGTTTGTGTGCATTTGTTTGGGTTCTTGAATCGCTCATCATGAGGTGTCTAACCTGTTCTTGGCCATCATGAACCATAATCATCAGCCATTGATAGCGATACTTGCTGAAGATGATCGAACAGCTGAACTTTCCACTGCTGTGCGTTGGCGATCCGGCCATAGGTAGGGCATGCGGATATTCATTCACATATTTGGAATTGATAGTTACATATAGTCACTGCTACCGCTGGCTAACCTTGGAGCTGACTAACACTTTCCCTTAACCAAGGTTGGCACTACCTGCTGGTGTGATAGTATCCCATCTCATGGTTGAATTGATCTTCATGGTTGCTGACCAGTGTCCAGCTCGGTGTCACTCCCAAGTGGGTGGCTGCTCGCCGGTTTTGCCTCCGCCACAGGTCTTGAGTAGTGCGGCTTGAAGCACCACACTAGAACGGCCTGGCAGGGCCACACCACCAATAGTGAACCTGGTTTCGGTTGTACCCTCCAAAAACCTGGTAGCTGATCCTCAAAAGACTCAAAATCCTTCAGCTACTGTCATGATTGTTCACTCTTTTGGGGGGTAGCCCCTTTCGTAGATCCCGTTTATGGTGGGGAGAATATCTTTTGGTGTTGCTTGGGTATTCCTGGGGCTCTGAAACAGCAATCTGATTAAAGGCTTAGACCAGGCAATGGGCAGATTTACAGGACCGCCAGCCTAGTAAACCAAGCACAAGCTTTCAACAGTTTTGCAAGTTCAAAACATCGAAGGAATGTATGTCTCTCTTCATCGCCCATGGGATGGTCAACGGTACCTATGTCATTGATTCTCAAACTAGGGGTACCTGCTATAATTAAGTTTATGAACCATATAGCTAATAAAATGTGATAAATCCGCCATATATCAATATAAATCAAGATAAATCCGCCAAACCTTTGGGGTACCCCCCAGCGCCCCCGTCTGAATGGTGCTCTCCCCGGCAAAGCAAGGCATGAAACGACGCCTCCGGATGACCTCCCGGGCCGATGTGAATCGCAGGAATTTGGTGGTCAATAGTGGTTCGTTAATCGTTAGCTTAATGGCTCAATGGCTAGAATGATGCTATGGTTAAAATCTTAATGGCTAGAATGATGCTATGGTTAATACTCTTCCAATAAATGTGGAATCATTTCATCGATCCATGTTTCATGATCACACAGTTTGATGATGATGACGACTAACACTTGGTGATGTATGTTTGGTAATCATTTGGTACCGGCTAAGAACACTGTGGTCAATCATTCATAATCATGATCAGTCATTGGAGGACCCAACCAACCATCAGTCGTATACTGGGAGATCCATATCAAAAAATGATTTGTTTGATTTGGCTTATTCTTGCTAAGCATTGTCAAAAAAACTTTGAGAATAATCAAGAAGAATTGGGGAGTATAGAAGCAATGATCAACGATACAGTACTGCACTTCCTTTGACTAGTCGAAAATGATTGCAGAATCGCCTCTGCGTGTATGTTGATCAGTCAATGACTTCTTCCCAAGGCTTGGTATGGAAGAATAACTACATGAATGGCGTATTCCCACGCTGGTGCCCTTCCTCCAGCAGCGTTTCATTGGCTCATTTGGCGGTGTCCATGGATGCACCGCCACCATGGGACGAATGGATGGTACCTGTTGTGCCCTCGCAAGGTGACCTAGGGACGTGTCCAAACCTGGGCCCCAACATCAGGCCACAAGTTATGAATCTGGCGTTCAAACATGTTCAAGCTTTATCCTTGAAGTCTTCATAGACATAAACGATCATTAAAACCAATTCTTGCTGATTGAACCCTCCAAAAGCTATGAGTCATAGTGAATCGACCATTCCAAAAATTAAAACAAATCAACCGTGAACACCTGGTTGAAGATGGTTGAAGTTTATCCCATAACATCTGCCAACCGCGACCACCAACGGCGTCACTGAAGGAGCTCCCAAGCCTCACGGCATCGAGAGCTTCGTTCCAACGGCCCTGGCAAAGTGTGGAGCTGATCGCGCAAGCACGTGGACATGACTGAAACGGCCATTGAGGTACACTGCTTGCAGTGTGTCTCGTTGGCAATGGTGGCGAAGGCAAGTCATTATTCGCTGCTTGGATCTTCTGGCATTGTTGCAATTGCACACGCACAAACCGGCTCAAAATATAGAAATATACGTGATATAATGTATTGTACTATTTATATTAGTTAATAAAACTACAACTTTCAGTCTGACTTTGGCACTGATATTTTCATACGGGAGAAACGCCATGTCTGTCAGTCACCCAAGTTTTATTAACCATAAAAAAATTCCTTGGCGGAACATGTGACCTGGGAGTACCTGTGAAAAAGGCACCTGCAGGTTTTCCTTGCCCGACACGCTGTTGAGAGACTGGCAGGGTCCCTGCCACACTGGAATAACAAGCATGCACCCGTCATCCCGTCATGGCCCCTTCGTGTGATCCAAGGCAAAAAAACATTTGCTTGGTAGTTTCAAATGTGTTCTATTGTCAACTATGCCTAGAGATGCTTATTTTAATGGCTAAAGCTATATAGGGGATAATAACCAACAGTGGGCTTTACAATTGCTTGCTTTCGGAGACTCATGGAGTTCAGATTTTTGACTGACTCGATCCGAATCATGTGACATACTGCGTATCAACCATCAAGTCTTGCACCCACTCCAAGTTTTACACCACAGAAAGGATCAAATGAGGTGTAAAATCATTTATAGCAAAAAAACGAACATAACTTTGGGGGTACCCAAACTGGTTTCAGAAACACCCAAATTGCCAAATTGATACAGTAATCAGTAAGCACCTTTGTTGAGCTCTTATGATTCACAACCGTACGTTACAGCATGCCCCAACAACTCATAGTCAGCACTGCCATGAAAGTGAATGGTGTTGAAATACCTGTGCAATTACAGGAGCCTGGTATGGCTGACGGCAAGGCATGAAACCAAAAGCCATCGTTAACATCACAAGTGTTAGCCTATTGTTGGTTATCCCTGATTATCCCCTATCTGGTGGCTTCTCAAAAAAAGATACAACACAGTTGCCATCCTTTACAAACCATGTAAAAACAATAAATCATCCAAATTAAGGGTTAGCTTGAGAAATCCCCCAGCAAACCATTCGAACTCAGTGAGACTTCCGGAAAAGCATCTCCCGGAGCCTCTCTGAGTGAGCGGCCAACCACAAGCGACTCCCTGACCCGTTACCGGAAGGACCTCCATATGCCCCCGAATTTCTCAGCAGCTGCGAAACAGAGTCTTAGCTGTAGCTTATGTAAACAAGCCATGGAATCGGACTTGTCACTAACGTCGATACAACTGTTCGATCAAATTCGTAGTCAGCACCCGATTCAGCAAAATATGTGAATATGTTGCCAACTCTCAACCTTTATGTGAACATAAGCAGTGCGTCATTAGCACCTCGCTCTCCAGACACAGGGAATGTCGTCCGTTGACGCCAGGGATGCTACAACCCCCAGTCCTTCTGAAGGGCACTGATCGTGGCGCTCAAAGAAAATGCATTCGGAGCCTAGTGCAGCAGGAACACTCGAGAGCAACACCCTGAATAGAAATAAATACTTTGGGATGTCCAGCACCCTCGCCTGCAATGATTTAGTTATACACATGCGTACATGCCTCGCTCTCTCTCTGGCTGGGCCTATGCATGGATGATTGCGTTTATGCGCGTATGCATGAATACAATGCATGCAGTGCATGTAGCAAATGTCTGTATCCTATCTGCATGTGTATTTCTTTACATGTATATGCAATAATTCAATAATAACTTTGCCCTGCAATTCCGACTGCGAACCACAATGAAGCAAATTAAACGTGTTCTTGTAACATCCATTCACTTCAACAGCGATCCTTCAAATGCAGCAACATCGCGATGCATTTCATTGCCGACAAGGTAAAAGACCGATCACCAATACTGAATGCGAAGGTTAGGACAAGCCTTGAGTGGTCACCGTTCATCAATTCACCATCATTGACCACCACATAAACCATGGTGAGTAATGACCACTATAGTGTTCTTTCCTTGTGCCAAAGGCTGCTTCTCGTTGCTTGCACCTCCATCTCCTGGCAGAACTTCATGGCCCATGTCCATTGTGCTGCTTTGGCCTTGGCAGGTTTCAGCACATGGTTCACCATCAGCCGTTGCCATCACATGAGTTGCAGCTCTCGCCAGTTGTGCCGATGCTTGGGCACTGCTAACCGAGCCATGATCCGCGGGATTCACTTGTGCACTTGGTATAAAGTTGCTCAACCAAATGGAAAACCAGCCCGGCCGGAGTTTACCAACACAAATCTGTGCATAATAAAATCATAACATGCATGCTACATTGCAAATATCAATGGAAAGATTTCATGAGGTGACCACAATTGACCACATGTCGATATTTTTTTTGTATTCAATGAAGTGTGTGGATACCATACACAGCCCTTGTTCATACATACATCTACGAATATAAAATAAACACATCTTGAAATGAACATGTAACGTAGAAATCAATGCCAATGAGGCTACGCGAGCTACGGTACTATATGGTATCGAATTCAGTTTGCACATACCATCTACAATGAAAATCACCAACTAAATTTCATGTATAAATATATTTGGGTGCTTCTCAAAATAAGGGACCGCCAAATCTTCCCCAATGGTGTTTTAGATGATCAAGGCTTGCAGCTTGAGTTTGAAGGGCCCCACCATTGCAGACGCACCCATGGCATGTAGAATTTGCAGTAGGCAACCCTTCGCATCCATCATGGGTCCATCAATTTCAGTGCTGCCGAAAACTGCCCCCCCCACCGAGGCTCCAGCACAAGAATTGATGGCCTCAGCGTGAAGACGACTTTCGGCACACGGTCATAAGCAGCAGTGCTCGAATGACGTAACAGTTTCAGGGGTAGAGTGTGAAGTGTAAGAGATACAAGGTAGATCAAGCTAGCATCAACTGGTGCTAGACTATTGGTACATATCTTGCTCGTGGCAATCGGCAACCTGCTGCAATATGCTTCTTGCTGTGATTTTCTTAGATATACTGCACAGTGTCGAAGGAAAACAAATCAACATGCAAAGGACCAAAACTATTGAAAGTAAAGATTACCATAAAAATCCAACTTTTCTTACAGTATCATTCACAAGAAAGTAGCTCAACAATGTGATAATGAAGAATTCTGCAATTTTTCTGGCAGCACAAAGGCAGGGACAACCCGTCGATTTCTGATTCTGGGTCCCCCCCCATCGCTATCAGGTCACCCTGCCCCAGCCAGGCTGGGAAGCGAGATAGAGCAGGCACATATGGCCAACTCGACAAACTGATTCTGGGTAGAGTTGGTTGTTTTTTGGATTCTGCGGCCGTCCTATAACGGCTGTGAGTACGATGCGATGTGCGCCCAACCATTCTATAGCCCGTTGTTGGTTATCATCCCCATTGTCCAAACCATTGTTGGTCATTACCCCTAGAAACATTACGATATCTTAGCGTCCGTCATTTCCAATTGTGCACAATTATTTGCTTGTATCCCAATGCAGTGATAACATGTTCTCGTTATAGCCAGCATCACGACTGAAACCACCAATCAGTTTTGAATCGCAATGATTTTCCTGGGATCCCGGGCAGCGCTGCAGCTTACCACATCCAAGCTGGCGCCAGAGTGGGATGCTCCGATTCCAATGGTTTCCAGGACGATTGCAGTAGGCTGGAAGAATGCTGGGAACTAAACTCTTACCCTAAGATATGAGATCCCTTCGCATGATGGGATACAAACAATGCGAACCAGCAACTGTGCTCATGATTTTCTAATTACAACCAACATCGCTCTGATTTTCCAATTACCTAATATGTATCGTCGATGGATTATGGTGAAGTGTTCGCGGGTCTGCTGACCTCCAAAAGATTTGCTTCGGGAAGAATACATGCTAAGGTACAACCACTGTTCCAGAATGTTCCAGAACCATTCTACATACCTCCTGAGAATCATGCTGCCAAATCGTCCCATCTTTCTGGGGGCTTTCCAACTGTTTGGATGGACCTTCCGATTGTTACAAACAGCGGTCGCACAAACGCTGTTACACAATCAGCCAACTCTGACTTGGGCTTCGGGTTTTCAATGGTGCTTGTGTGTCATGTGCTGTGATCCATGAAGGGATACAGTCTTGTTTCATTGTTGAAACATGTTGACACCACATGCATTGAACAACTGTGCAGCATGACTTTCAGCGGGGCGAGCATTATAATATAAATTTCAACTTGTTTCTCTCTCTCTCTCTCTGTCTCTCCATTGCCTTCGCTATGCCTAACTGCGGGGTGAGACAAATGACGACTGTTCCCTCAATCATTCCAAGCGAACAGCGGCATGGCAACGGAACAGGTTCAGCAAACACCCGCATAGCACCTGCTGCGCCATTCCTGAATCAGCCTGGGCTGGTGACATCACCAAGAAATGATGCGTTGGTGCACAAGGGTGGTAGGTCATCCTGAGGGGGCCGTCCAACACATAATGCCAAAGGTTTCATGCCGGCTTAAGCGCAAGTCAAATCCCATGTCATAAAGCACCATACCAGGCGGTAGATCAGCTTGACAAGAGTTAGGGTATGGTAGTCTCTATTCCAACAGGGTCTATCCTGCTGGAAGTGCCCATCATGGTGGTTTCTACCAATCTTGCCAAACTTGCCAGTGACAAGCATCAACCGCAAAAAGCCCCTTGATGCCTGCATGCAACATCAAAGTGACCATTGCCGCAAACATGAATGCGTGAATACAGCATTATGTGATATATAATTGCATGGTATGCACCTCCTTGCCTGGTGCACCTCCCGGCTTCCATGCCCTATGCGTTCAAACCGCCCGGCCCCCAGGACTAGCGTGGCATGCCACGGCACTCCAGGATCCGCAGGGCATGTTTCCAGCTCTGCTGACCTGGGTGGAACGGCGTTCGCCGCGGCCAAGTGCAACCACCCGGTGGGTGGTAGAAATGACTGGTAGCCATGACATGCCATGACCAAGGTACACTTTAATAATTGTCAACTAGTAAATGACTAAGGTACATAGCTCAATAATGGTCAACTAGTGGTTGATCCTGGTTGAATACGCTATAGTTGTCATTGGCCCACTTGTTGTTAATCACCATTGGCAACCCCGATTGCCACCTGACGGAAACCTCTGGATGAAGCCTGCACCACTCCAAACTTCCTCCAGGGACAGCGGACCACCTCACCTTGCCCTACCTGTTGCTGAACTCAGCTCATTTCATCATCTTGACGATTGGATTCCAACCGCAAGCACAAGTGTCCCAGCCTGCAAGTGACACATGTACCATGATGTACCTATGCACTGCTATAGCGCACAAAGGATGAATAACCGCTACAAATCGACAATAAGTACCTAGATTTTGAGGTAAAGATGTATACAATGTAAAATGATGCCAAATATGTAGCACCACCATGACTCCTGAAGCACCCTGCTGTTTGGGCACAGCGACTCGTCAGCGACTCGTCGGCGACCCCGCGCCCCTTCCGTGTTCCGGGCAACTGTTGAGTGCCGCAGTGCCTGTGAATTCATCGCCTCACCGGGCTCATGGCAACCATGTGCAACTGGAAGCTGTGGGTGCCATTGGGTACCAATATTCCACCATTGGGTACCTTTTCTTTGGCTGGGGCGCGCTGGTAAACTACAAAGAGCTGAACATTGCAACCGCGGAGGCCGACCAAGTGATTCCGAATCTGGTAAGTTTGATTTCAATCAAGAACAACTGGAATCTGAATGGGCTTATTCTTACATGACATTCCAAACAGTGTGTATATCTAGCTCCACTTCGTATGTTTACACCTAAAGCCTTGAGAGATCTTCACAGAGTCGTCTCCTGGAAGAGGGGGTATAGGGGGTCTAAGTCCGGTATCTATGATATATCGATGATCATCTATGCCTCATGCAACAATCAAACAGCATAGGATAAATAAAGCAAAGCCTTTTCCGCTTTACATAAACAATTGTGAAGCATTGATCACTATTACCAACAGCATGGCTAGTAGGAACCACTCGATAAATAGAATACATGCGGTTCTTGCAATGAGGGCAACGAAACGTTGACGAATTCCCTCCTTGATCTGAAATCTGAAACATTCATTCTACGGCAATTTTGGGCATTGGTGGTTGCAAGTGACTTCGCTACAGTGGCTGGTGGTTTTTAAGCCGTCCGAAAAATATTCGCAACCAGCCATCCCAAACCCTGAAAAAAACAGGGGTGTCAACAATCAACTAGCTATGGTCAATAAAAAGCCCGAATTCACCATCTCTCAAGCGCCATCAGTCCAAGACCCTCAGATTGAGGGGACGCGAAAGGAACAGTAATCCTCCCCGCTCAACAAAAGAAGACATATTGTAGAAACGATCAACCAGCTATGGTCAATCAAAATCCTGGCTTACCATGGCCACCATATTTAAATACATCATAAATATATATATATATAAATTCTACAGTAGTTTTAGATAAAGATATAGATATAGAAATAGAAATCCATGTATGTATAAGTCTTGAACTTTTTTCATGGATCAACACAGAACATACTGGTATGCGATTCTGATAGCGGTTTGATTGGAAATTTAATATGCCCTGAAGAACAAGTGGGAGATTATAACTTAGTCACCGAAAGAACTATAATGGTCCGCTATCTAGGGATGATAATAGATGGGTTGGTTATTATTAACTAAATGTGTCCGTGATACAATTGAATGCACAGGTTGTTTATGTGCGTGCTCATCTGCAAATTATTCAAGAACATACACGCTTTTACATGTCTCTCTCTCCATCACCATCCAGGGGTTCAGCGGAGAAGTCGAGCAGTGGCACCACGCAAGGCTAAATAATTGTCGTAGGAAAAAGCCGTACACCTAGCTAGAAAAACACATTAGATCACATTAGATAACAAAGATATATGGACTCAACATGACTCAACATAAATGATAACTAAGAACCCCTCCCAGAACCCCCCCCAACAACCTGACAAATATAAACTCATCGGCAAATAACAACTTTTCCGATTCCTGCTTCTTGCCGAACACTGTTGGCCGATCCAAATTTGAGAACTTCCCAACATTTCCCAGGCCAACCAGATCCAACCAGATCCAACCAGGCAACCACAAGGCCCTCACACGCTTGGGGGAACCGTTGAAGCCAATGGATCTGCTGAAGGCTCGTAACCTAGGCACCGGGAAGGCATCCCTGGATGCCCCCGAAGTCTGTGCAGCGCGACCCGTGTTGCGGGGACATGGAAACGTATCCAAATGATGGTTGGATGATGATAGAACCGTGATGATGATCGTTGGATGGTTAGTTAAACGACTCAATGCTCACCAGAACTGTATTGGGTAGCAATGTTGGTTTGATTTTTCCGCAAAGTTCTTTCGCAATCCAAATTTGGTTTTCGGATGTCCTGATATATGTGAATGACTATGCAGGCTTCAAGATCACATTCTCTGTACACTTGCACAGCATTGCTTCACACATCCTGGCTGAAATCCCTTGGGTCTCAGGCAGTGTGCATCACCCCCCTGTCATCCGGTCATCATCATCACATGACAACATCGACATTCTCATCTGCAAGTCCCTCAAATTCCAATTGCCAGTAAATCATTATTCTTGCAACTGCCGTCATAACCATTGCTTAAACATCAACCATGATCAAAAATCATCTCTTTTCATTCATGTTAGTCCCAATCTTGATCATCAATAATCCTTAAAACAAACACATCTGAAAACAACCATTTTTTACTGCCTTTTGTTGAACGGAGCCAGCCATGCCGAAGCTAAGGTTCCTGCCCAGGCGCCTTCAGGGGAATGACATCTGCATCCACAATTTCCATAAAGGTGAAGAAACATGATATTTATTTGACAGGGTTTCTAATTAGAATATGTATATGTAAATGCAGATTACTTTACTTCGAGTGATCCCCTCCATGCCATTTCAACACCAATTGTTGGCTCCACTTTTGTCTGACATTCTCTCCAGCATTTAGAATGACATTCTTTCTGACATTCTCTCCGACATATCTTCTGACATTCTTTCTGACATATCTTCTCACATTCACTCTGGCATACCTTTTGACATTCTCTCTGACATATCTTCTGACATTCTTTCTGACATATCTTCTGGCATTCTCTCTGACATTCTTTCTGACATATCTTTTGACATTCTTTCTGACATCTCTTCTGACATTTTTTCTGACATATCTTCTGACATTCTCTCTGGCATTCTGTCTGGCATATCTTTTGACATTCTCTCTGGCATATCTTCTGACATTCTTTCTGACATGTCTTCTGACATTCTCTCTGGCATTCTTTCTGACATATCTTTTGACATTCTTTCTGACATCTCTTCTGACATTTTTTCTGACATATCTTCTGACATTCTCTCTGGCATTCTGTCTGGCATATCTTTTGACATTCTCTCTGGCATATCTTCTGACATTCTTTCTGACATGTCTTCTGACATTCTCTCTGGCATTCTTTCTGACATATCTTTTGACATTCTTTCTGACATCTCTTCTGACAT